>MBPM02000267.1:0-43141 GCA_001695595.3 Plasmopara viticola | reverse complement strand
ACAACTAAGCGAATATTTGCACCTTTGAAGTGCTGAGATGATGTACGGCCATTGATACGTCCTTTCTATCATACTAGACGTGCGCAGACGCAATAGAGCCACAACTAAGCGAATATTTGCACCTTTGAAGTGCTGAGATGATGTACGGCCATAGATACGTCCTTTCTATCATACTAGACGTGCGCAGACGCAATAGAGCCACAACTAAGCATGAATTCGCTTTTGTGAAGTGCTGAGATGATGTACGGCCATAGATACGTCCTTTCTATCATTCTAGACGTGCGCAGACGCAATAGAGCCACAACTAAGCGAATATTTGCACCTTTGAAGTGCTGAGATCATGTATGGCCATTGATACGTCCTTTCTATCATTCTAGACGTGCGCAGACGCAATAGAGCCACAACTAAGCGAATATTCGCTCTTTGGAAGTGCTGAGATCATGTACGGCCATAGATACGTCTTCCTTATCATTCTAGACGTGCGCAGACGCAATAGAGCCACAACTAAGCGAATATTCGCACCTTTGAAGTGCTGAGATGATGTACGGCCATAGATACGTCCTTTCTATCATACTAGACGTGCGCAGACGCAATAGAGCCACAACTAAGCGAATATTCGCACCTTTGAAGTGCTGAGATGATGTACGGCCAGATACGTCCTTTCTACATACTAGACGTGCGCAGACGCAAGAAATAGAGCCACAACTAAGCGAATATTCGCTCTTTGAAGTGCTGAGATGATGTACGGCCATAGATACGTCCTTCTATCATTCTAGACGTGCAGACGCAGACGCAATAGAGCCACAACTAAGCGAATATTCGCACCTTTGAAGTGCTGAGATGATGTACGGCCATAATACGTCCTTTCTATCATACTAGACGTGCGCAGACGCAATAGAGCCACAACTAAGCGAATATTCGCCCTTTGAAGTGCTGAGATGATGTACGGCCATATACGTCCTTTCTATCATTCTAGACGTGCGCAGACGCAATAGAGCCACAACTAAGCGAATATTCGCTCTTGTGAAGTGCTGAGATGATGTACGGCCATAGATACGTCCTTTCTATCATTCTAGACGTGCGCAGACGCAATAGAGCCACAACTAAGCGAATATTTGCACTTTGAAGTGCTGAGATGATGTACGGCCATAGATACGTCCTTTCTATCATACTAGACGTGCGCAGACGCAATAGAGCCACAACTAAGCGAATATTCGCACCTTTGAAGTGCTGAGATGATGTACGGCCATAGATACGTCCTTTCTATCATTCTAGACGTGCGCAGACGCAATAGAGCCACAACTAAGCGAATATTTGCACCTTTGAAGTGCTGAGATCATGTATGGCCATTGATACGTCCTGTCTATCATACTAGACGTGCGCAGACGCAATAGAGCCACAACTAAGCGATATTTCGCTCTTTGAAGTGCTGAGATGATGTACGGCCATAGATACGTCCTTTCTATCATTCTAGACGTGCGCAGACGCAATAGAGCCACAACTAAGCGAATATTCGCTTTGAAGTGCTGAGATGATGTACGGCCATTGATACGTCCTTCTATCATACTAGACGTGCGCAGACGCAATAGAGCCACAACTAAGCGAATATTCGCTCTTTGGAAGTGCTGAGATGATGTACGGCCATAGATACGTCCTTTCTATCATTCTAGACGTGCGCAGACGCAATAGAGCCACAACTAAGCGAATATTCGACCTTTGAAGTGCTGAGATCATGTATGGCCATTGATACGTCCTTTCTATCATTCTAGACGTGCGCAGACGCAATAGAGCCACAACTAAGCGAATATTCGCACCTTTGAAGTGCTGAGATCATGTATGGCCATATACGTCCTTTCTATCATTCTAGACGTGCGCAGACGCAATAGAGCCACAACTAAGCGAATATTCGCCCTCTTGAAGTGCTGAGATGATGTACGGCCATAGATACGTCCTTTCTATCATTCTAGACGTGCGCAGACGCAATAGAGCCACAACTAAGCGAATATTCGCACCTTTGAAGTGCTGAGATGATGTACGGCCATAGATACGTCCTTTCTATCATTCTAGACGTGCGCAGACGCAATAGAGCCACAACTAAGCGAATATTTGCACCTTTGAAGTGCTGAGATCATGTACGGCCATTGATACGTCCTTTCTATCATTCTAGACGTGCGCAGACGCAATAGAGCCACAACTAAGCGAATATTCGCCCTCTTGAAGTGCTGAGATGATGTACGGCCATAGATACGTCCTTTCTATCATACTAGACGTGCGCAGACGCAATAGAGCCACAACTAAGCGTTCGTTCGCTTTGAAGTGCTGAGATGATGTACGGCCATAGATACGTCCTTTCTATCATTCTAGACGTGCGCAGACGCAATAGAGCCACAACTAAGCGAATATTCGCACCTTTGAAGTGCTGAGATGATGTACGGCCATAGATACGTCCTTTCTATCATTCTAGACGTGCGCAGACGCAATAGAGCCACAACTAAGCGAATTCGCTTTTTGAAGTGCTGAGATGATGTACGGCCATATACGTCCTTTCTCATTCTAGACGTGCGCAGACGCAATAGAGCCACAACTAAGCGAATATTCGCACTTTGAAGTGCTGAGATGATGTACGGCCATAGATACGTCCTTTCTATCATTAGACGTGCGCAGACGCAATAGAGCCACAACTAAGCGAATATTCGCTCTTTTGAAGTGCTGAGATGATGTACGGCCATAGATACGTCCTTTCTATCATACTAGACGTGCGCAGACGCAATAGAGCCACAACTAAGCGATATTCGCTTTGAAGTGCTGAGATGATGTACGGCCATAGATACGTCCTTTCTATCATTCTAGACGTGCGCAGACGCAATAGAGCCACAACTAAGCGAATATTCGCCTTCTTGAAGTGCTGAGATGATGTACGGCCATAGATACGTCCTTTCTATCATCTAGACGTGCGCAGACGCAATAGAGCCACAACTAAGCGAATATTGCTCCTTTGAAGTGCTGAGATGATGTACGGCCATAGATACGTCCTTTCTATTATACTAGACGTGCGCAAACGCAATAGAGCCACAACTAAGCGAATTTTTCGCTCTTTGGAAGTGCTGAGATGATGTACGGCCATAGATACGTCCTTTCTATCATACTAGACGTGCGCAGACGCAATAGAGCCACAACTAAGCGAATATTTGCACCTTTGAAGTGCTGAGATGATGTACGGCCATAGATACGTCCTTTCTATCATCTAGACGTGCGCAGACGCAATAGAGCCACAACTAAGCGAATATTCGCACCTTTGAAGTGCTGAGATGATGTACGGCCATAGATACGTCCTTTCTATCATTCTAGACGTGCGCAGACGCAATAGAGCCACAACTAAGCGAATATTTGCACCTTTGAAGTGCTGAGATCATGTATGGCCATTGATACGTCCTTTCTATCATTCTAGACGTGCGCAGACGCAATAGAGCCACAACTAAGCGAATATTCGCCTTTGAAGTGCTGAGATGATGTACGGCCATAGATACGTCCTTTCTATCATTCTAGACGTGCGCAGACGCAATAGAGCCACAACTAAGCGAATATTCGCTTTGAAGTGCTGAGATGATGTACGGCCATAGATACGTCCTTTCTATCATTCTAGACGTGCGCAGACGCAATAGAGCCACAACTAAGCGAATATTGCACCTTTGAAGTGCTGAGATGATGTACGGCCATAGATACGTCCTTTCTATCATTCTAGACGTGCGCAGACGCAATAGAGCCACAACTAAGCGAATTTCGCTTTGAAGTGCTGAGATGATGTACGGCCATAGATACGTCCTTTCTATCATTCTAGACGTGCGCAGACGCAATAGAGCCACAACTAAGCGAATATTTGCACCTTTGAAGTGCTGAGATCATGTACGGCCATAGATACGTCCTTCTATCATTCTAGACGTGCGCAGACGCAATAGAGCCACAACTAAGCGAATATTCGCACCTTTGAAGTGCTGAGATGATGTACGGCCATAGATACGTCCTTTCTATCATTCTAGACGTGCGCAGACGCAATAGAGCCACAACTAAGCGAATATTCGCACCTTTGAAGTGCTCAGATCATGTATGGCCATGATACGACCTGTCTATCATTCTAGACGTGCGCAGACGCAATAGAGCCACAACTAAGCGAATATTCGCACCTTTGAAGTGCTGAGATGATGTACGGCCATAGATACGTCCTTTCTATCATTCTAGACGTGCGCAGACGCAATAGAGCCACAACTAAGCGAATATTCGCCTTTGAAGTGCTGAGATGATGTACGGCCATAGATACGTCCTTTCTATCATTCTAGACGTGCGCAGACGCAATAGAGCCACAACTAAGCGAATATTCGCCTTTGAAGTGCTGAGATGATGTACGGCCATAGATACGTCCTTTCTATCATTCTAGACGTGCGCAGACGCAATAGAGCCACAACTAAGCGAATATTCGCACCTTTGAAGTGCTGAGATGATGTACGGCCATAGATACGTCCTTTCTATAAACTAGACGTCCGCAGACGCAATAGAGCCACAACTAAGCGAATATTCGCTCTTTGGAAGTGCTGAGATGATGTACGGCCATAGATACGTCCTTTCTATCATTCTAGACGTGCGCAGACGCAATAGAGCCACAACTAAGCGAATATTCGCTTTGAAGTGCTGAGATGATGTACGGCCATAGATACGTCCTTTCTATCATTCTAGACGTGCGCAGACGCAATAGAGCCACAACTAAGCGAATATTTGCACCTTTGAAGTGCTGAGATCATGTATGGCCATAGATACGTCCTTTCTATCATACTAGACGTGCGCAGACGCAATAGAGCCACAACTAAGCGAATATTCGCACCTTTGAAGTGCTGAGATGATGTACGGCCATAGATACGTCCTTTCTATCATTCTAGACGTGCGCAGACGCAATAGAGCCACAACTAAGCGAATATTCGCTCTTTGAAGTGCTGAGATGATGTACGGCCATAGATACGTCCTTTCTATCATTCTAGACGTGCGCAGACGCAATAGAGCCACAACTAAGCGAATATTCGCCTTTGAAGTGCTGAGATGATGTACGGCCATAGATACGTCCTTTCTATCATTCTAGACGTGCGCAGACGCAATAGAGCCACAACTAAGCGAATATTCGCTTTGAAGTGCTGAGATGATGTACGGCCATAGATACGTCCTTTCTATCATTCTAGACGTGCGCAGACGCAATAGAGCCACAACTAAGCGAATATTCGCTTTGAAGTGCTGAGATGATGTACGGCCATAGATACGTCCTTTCTATCATTCTAGACGTGCGCAGACGCAATAGAGCCACAACTAAGCGAATATTCGCACCTTTGAAGTGCTGAGATGATGTACGGCCATAGATACGTCCTTTCTATCATTCTAGACGTGCGCAGACGCAATAGAGCCACAACTAAGCGAATATTCGCACCTTTGAAGTGCTGAGATGATGTACGGCCATAGATACGTCCTTTCTATCATTCTAGACGTGCGCAGACGCAATAGAGCCACAACTAAGCGAATATTCGCTCTTTGAAGTGCTGAGATGATGTACGGCCATAGATACGTCCTTTCTATCATACTAGACGTGCGCAGACGCAATAGAGCCACAACTAAGCGAATATTTGCACCTTTGAAGTGCTGAGATGATGTACGGCCATAGATACGTCCTTTCTATCATACTAGACGTGCGCAGACGCAATAGAGCCACAACTAAGCGATATTCGCTCTTTGAAGTGCTGAGATGATGTACGGCCATAGATACGTCCTTTCTATCATTCTAGACGTGCGCAGACGCAATAGAGCCACAACTAAGCGAATATTCGCCTTTGAAGTGCTGAGATGATGTACGGCCATAGATACGTCCTTTCTATCATTCTAGACGTGCGCAGACGCAATAGAGCCACAACTAAGCGAATATTCGCTCTTTGAAGTGCTGAGATGATGTACGGCCATAGATACGTCCTTTCTATCATTCTAGACGTGCGCAGACGCAATAGAGCCACAACTAAGCGAATATTCGCACCTTTGAAGTGCTGAGATGATGTACGGCCATAGATACGTCCTTTCTATCATTCTAGACGTGCGCAGACGCAATAGAGCCACAACTAAGCGAATATTCGCCTTTGAAGTGCTGAGATGATGTACGGCCATAGATACGTCCTTTCTATCATTCTAGACGTGCGCAGACGCAATAGAGCCACAACTAAGCGAATATTCGCACCTTTGAAGTGCTGAGATGATGTACGGCCATAGATACGTCCTTTCTATCATTCTAGACGTGCGCAGACGCAATAGAGCCACAACTAAGCGAATATTCGCTCTTTGAAGTGCTGAGATGATGTACGGCCATAGATACGTCCTTTCTATCATTCTAGACGTGCGCAGACGCAATAGAGCCACAACTAAGCGAATATTCGCTCTTTGAAGTGCTGAGATGATGTACGGCCATAGATACGTCCTTTCTATCATTCTAGACGTGCGCAGACGCAATAGAGCCACAACTAAGCGAATATTTGCACCTTTGAAGTGCTGAGATGATGTACGGCCATAGATACGTCCTTTCTATCATCTAGACGTGCGCAGACGCAATAGAGCCACAACTAAGCGAATATTCGCTCTTTGAAGTGCTGAGATGATGTACGGCCATAGATACGTCCTTTCTATCATTCTAGACGTGCGCAGACGCAATAGAGCCACAACTAAGCGAATATTTGCACCTTTGAAGTGCTGAGATGATGTACGGCCATAGATACGTCCTTTCTATCATTCTAGACGTGCGCAGACGCAATAGAGCCACAACTAAGCGAATATTCGCTTTGAAGTGCTGAGATCATGTACGGCCATGATACGTCCTTTCTATCATTCTAGACGTGCGCAGACGCAATAGAGCCACAACTAAGCGAATATTCGCTCTTTGAAGTGCTGAGATGATGTACGGCCATAGATACGTCCTTTCTATCATACTAGACGTGCGCAGACGCAATAGAGCCACAACTAAGCGAATATTCGCCCTTTGAAGTGCTGAGATGATGTACGGCCATAGATACGTCCTTTCTATCATTCTAGACGTGCGCAGACGCAATAGAGCCACAACTAAGCGAATATTTGCACCTTTGAAGTGCTGAGATGATGTACGGCCATAGATACGTCCTTTCTATCATTCTAGACGTGCGCAGACGCAATAGAGCCACAACTAAGCGAATATTCGCTCTTTGAAGTGCTGAGATGATGTACGGCCATAGATACGTCCTTTCTATCATTCTAGACGTGCGCAGACGCAATAGAGCCACAACTAAGCGAATATTCGCACTTTGAAGTGCTGAGATGATGTACGGCCATAGATACGTCCTTTCTATCATTCTAGACGTGCGCAGACGCAATAGAGCCACAACTAAGCGAATATTCGCTTTGAAGTGCTGAGATGATGTACGGCCATAGATACGTCCTTTCTATCATTCTAGACGTGCGCAGACGCAATAGAGCCACAACTAAGCGAATATTCGCCTTTGAAGTGCTGAGATCATGTACGGCCTTAGATACGTCCTTTCTATCATTCTAGACGTGTGCAGACGCAATAGAGCCACAACTAAGCGAATATTCGCTTTGAAGTGCTGAGATGATGTACGGCCATAGATACGTCCTTCTATCATTCTAGACGTGCGCAGACGCAATAGAGCCACAACTAAGCGAATATTCGCTCTTTGAAGTGCTGAGATGATGTACGGCCATAGATACGTCCTTTCTATCATTCTAGACGTGCGCAGACGCAATAGAGCCACAACTAAGCGAATATTCGCACCTTTGAAGTGCTGAGATGATGTACGGCCATAGATACGTCCTTTCTATCATTCTAGACGTGCGCAGACGCAATAGAGCCACAACTAAGCGAATATTCGCACCTTTGAAGTGCTGAGATGATGTACGGCCATAGATACGTCCTTTCTATCATTCTAGACGTGCGCAGACGCAATAGAGCCACAACTAAGCGAATATTCGCTCTTTGAAGTGCTGAGATGATGTACGGCCATAGATACGTCCTTTCTATCATCTAGACGTGCGCAGACGCAATAGAGCCACAACTAAGCGAATATTCGCCTCTTGAAGTGCTGAGATGATGTACGGCCATAGATACGTCCTTTCTATCATTCTAGACGTGCGCAGACGCAATAGAGCCACAACTAAGCGAATATTCGCTTTGAAGTGCTGAGATGATGTACGGCCATAGATACGTCCTTTCTATCATTCTAGACGTGCGCAGACGCAATAGAGCCACAACTAAGCGAATATTCGCACCTTTGAAGTGCTGAGATGATGTACGGCCATAGATACGTCCTTTCTATCATTCTAGACGTGCGCAGACGCAATAGAGCCACAACTAAGCGAATATTCGCTTTGAAGTGCTGAGATGATGTACGGCCATTGATACGTCCTTCTATCATTCTAGACGTGCGCAGACGCAATAGAGCCACAACTAAGCGAATATTCGCTTTTGAAGTGCTGAGATGATGTACGGCCATAGATACGTCCTTTCTATCATTCTAGACGTGCGCAGACGCAATAGAGCCACAACTAAGCGAATATTCGCTCTTTGAAGTGCTGAGATGATGTACGGCCATAGATACGTCCTTTCTATCATTCTAGACGTGCGCAGACGCAATAGAGCCACAACTAAGCGAATATTTGCACCTTTGAAGTGCTGAGATGATGTACGGCCATAGATACGTCCTTTCTATCATTCTAGACGTGCGCAGACGCAATAGAGCCACAACTAAGCGAATATTGCACCTTTGAAGTGCTGAGATGATGTAGGCCATGATACGTCCTTTCTATCATTACTAGACGTGCGCAGACGCAATAGAGCCACAACTAAGCGAATATTCGCTCTTTGAAGTGCTGAGATGATGTACGGCCATAGATACGTCCTTTCTATCATTCTAGACGTGCGCAGACGCAATAGAGCCACAACTAAGCGAATTTCGCTTTGAAGTGCTGAGATGATGTACGGCCATTGATACGTCCTTTCTATCATTCTAGACGTGCGCAGACGCAATAGAGCCACAACTAAGCGAATATTGCACCTTTGAAGTGCTGAGATGATGTACGGCCATAGATACGTCCTTTCTATCATTCTAGACGTGCGCAGACGCAATAGAGCCACAACTAAGCGAATATTCGCTTTGAAGTGCTGAGATGATGTACGGCCATAGATACGTCCTTTCTATCATTCTAGACGTGCGCAGACGCAATAGAGCCACAACTAAGCGAATATTCGCTTTGAAGTGCTGAGATGATGTACGGCCATAGATACGTCCTTTCTATCATCTAGACGTGCGCAGACGCAATAGAGCCACAACTAAGCGAATATTCGCACCTTTGAAGTGCTGAGATGATGTACGGCCATAGATACGTCCTTTCTATCATTCTAGACGTGCGCAGACGCAATAGAGCCACAACTAAGCGAATATTCGCACCTTTGAAGTGCTGAGATGATGTACGGCCATAGATACGTCCTTTCTATCATTCTAGACGTGCGCAGACGCAATAGAGCCACAACTAAGCGAATATTTGCACCTTTGAAGTGCTGAGATGATGTACGGCCATGATACGTCCTTTCTATCATTCTAGACGTGCGCAGACGCAATAGAGCCACAACTAAGCGAATATTCGCCTTTGAAGTGCTGAGATGATGTACGGCCATAGATACGTCCTTTCTATCATTCTAGACGTGCGCAGACGCAATAGAGCCACAACTAAGCGAATATTCGCTTTGAAGTGCTGAGATGATGTACGGCCATTGATACGTCCTTTCTATCATTCTAGACGTGCGCAGACGCAATAGAGCCACAACTAAGCGAATATTTGCACCTTTGAAGTGCTGAGATGATGTACGGCCATAGATACGTCCTTTCTATCATTCTAGACGTGCGCAGACGCAATAGAGCCACAACTAAGCGAATATTCGCTTTGAAGTGCTGAGATGATGTACGGCCATAGATACGTCCTTCTATCATTCTAGACGTGCGCAGACGCAATAGAGCCACAACTAAGCGAATATTCGCTTTGAAGTGCTGAGATGATGTACGGCCATAGATACGTCCTTTCTATCATACTAGACGTGCGCAGACGCAATAGAGCCACAACTAAGCGAATATTCGCACCTTTGAAGTGCTGAGATGATGTACGGCCATAGATACGTCCTTTCTATCATTCTAGACGTGCGCAGACGCAATAGAGCCACAACTAAGCGAATATTTGCACCTTTGAAGTGCTGAGATGATGTACGGCCATAGATACGTCCTTTCTATCATTCTAGACGTGCGCAGACGCAATAGAGCCACAACTAAGCGAATATTTGCACCTTTGAAGTGCTGAGATGATGTACGGCCATGATACGTCCTTTCTATCATACTAGACGTGCGCAGACGCAATAGAGCCACAACTAAGCGAATATTCGCTCTTTGAAGTGCTGAGATGATGTACGGCCATAGATACGTCCTTTCTATCATTCTAGACGTGCGCAGACGCAATAGAGCCACAACTAAGCGAATATTCGCTTTGAAGTGCTGAGATGATGTACGGCCATAGATACGTCCTTTCTATCATTCTAGACGTGCGCAGACGCAATAGAGCCACAACTAAGCGAATATTTGCACCTTTGAAGTGCTGAGATGATGTACGGCCATAGATACGTCCTTTCTATCATTCTAGACGTGCGCAGACGCAATAGAGCCACAACTAAGCGAATATTCGCTCTTTGAAGTGCTGAGATGATGTACGGCCATAGATACGTCCTTTCTATCATTCTAGACGTGCGCAGACGCAATAGAGCCACAACTAAGCGAATATTCGCTCTTTGAAGTGCTGAGATGATGTACGGCCATAGATACGTCCTTTCTATCATACTAGACGTGCGCAGACGCAATAGAGCCACAACTAAGCGAATATTCGCTCTTTGAAGTGCTGAGATGATGTACGGCCATAGATACGTCCTTTCTATCATCTAGACGTGCGCAGACGCAATAGAGCCACAACTAAGCGAATATTCGCTCTTTGAAGTGCTGAGATGATGTACGGCCATAGATACGTCCTTTCTATCATTCTAGACGTGCGCAGACGCAATAGAGCCACAACTAAGCGAATATTCGCTTTGAAGTGCTGAGATGATGTACGGCCATAGATACGTCCTTTCTATCATTCTAGACGTGCGCAGACGCAATAGAGCCACAACTAAGCGAATATTGCACCTTTGAAGTGCTGAGATGATGTACGGCCATGATACGTCCTTTCTATCATTCTAGACGTGCGCAGACGCAATAGAGCCACAACTAAGCGAATATTCGCACCTTTGAAGTGCTGAGATGATGTACGGCCATTGATACGTCCTTTCTATCATTCTAGACGTGCGCAGACGCAATAGAGCCACAACTAAGCGAATATTCGCCTTTGAAGTGCTGAGATGATGTACGGCCATAGATACGTCCTTTCTATCATACTAGACGTGCGCAGACGCAATAGAGCCACAACTAAGCGAATATTCGCCTTTGAAGTGCTGAGATGATGTACGGCCATAGATACGTCCTTTCTATCATTCTAGACGTGCGCAGACGCAATAGAGCCACAACTAAGCGAATATTCGCTCTTTGAAGTGCTGAGATGATGTACGGCCATAGATACGTCCTTTCTATCATTCTAGACGTGCGCAGACGCAATAGAGCCACAACTAAGCGAATATTGCACCTTTGAAGTGCTGAGATGATGTACGGCCATAGATACGTCCTTTCTATCATCTAGACGTGCGCAGACGCAATAGAGCCACAACTAAGCGAATATTGCACCTTTGAAGTGCTGAGATGATGTACGGCCATAGATACGTCCTTTCTATCATTCTAGACGTGCGCAGACGCAATAGAGCCACAACTAAGCGAATATTCGCTCTTTGAAGTGCTGAGATGATGTACGGCCATAGATACGTCCTTTCTATCATTCTAGACGTGCGCAGACGCAATAGAGCCACAACTAAGCGAATATTCGCTCTTTGAAGTGCTGAGATGATGTACGGCCATAGATACGTCCTTTCTATCATTCTAGACGTGCGCAGACGCAATAGAGCCACAACTAAGCGAATATTTGCACCTTTGAAGTGCTGAGATCATGTACGGCCATGATACGTCCTTCTATCATTCTAGACGTGCGCAGACGCAATAGAGCCACAACTAAGCGAATATTCGCTTTGAAGTGCTGAGATGATGTACGGCCATAGATACGTCCTTTCTATCATTCTAGACGTGCGCAGACGCAATAGAGCCACAACTAAGCGAATATTCGCTCTTGAAGTGCTGAGATGATGTACGGCCATAGATACGTCCTTTCTATCATTCTAGACGTGCGCAGACGCAATAGAGCCACAACTAAGCGAATATTCGCACCTTTGAAGTGCTGAGATGATGTACGGCCATAGATACGTCCTTTCTATCATTCTAGACGTGCGCAGACGCAATAGAGCCACAACTAAGCGAATATTTGCACCTTTGAAGTGCTGAGATGATGTACGGCCATAGATACGTCCTTTCTATCATTCTAGACGTGCGCAGACGCAATAGAGCCACAACTAAGCGAATATTTGCCTTTGAAGTGCTGAGATGATGTACGGCCATAGATACGTCCTTTCTATCATCTAGACGTGCGCAGACGCAATAGAGCCACAACTAAGCGAATATTCGCTCTTTGAAGTGCTGAGATGATGTACGGCCATAGATACGTCCTTTCTATCATTCTAGACGTGCGCAGACGCAATAGAGCCACAACTAAGCGAATATTCGCTCTTGAAGTGCTGAGATGATGTACGGCCATAGATACGTCCTTTCTATCATTCTAGACGTGCGCAGACGCAATAGAGCCACAACTAAGCGAATATTCGCACCTTTGAAGTGCTGAGATGATGTACGGCCATAGATACGTCCTTTCTATCATTCTAGACGTGCGCAGACGCAATAGAGCCACAACTAAGCGAATATTCGCTCTTTGAAGTGCTGAGATGATGTACGGCCATAGATACGTCCTTTCTATCATTCTAGACGTGCGCAGACGCAATAGAGCCACAACTAAGCGAATATTCGCTCTTTGAAGTGCTGAGATGATGTACGGCCATAGATACGTCCTTTCTATCATTCTAGACGTGCGCAGACGCAATAGAGCCACAACTAAGCGAATATTCGCTCTTGAAGTGCTGAGATGATGTACGGCCATAGATACGTCCTTTCTATCATTCTAGACGTGCGCAGACGCAATAGAGCCACAACTAAGCGAATATTTGCACCTTTGAAGTGCTGAGATGATGTACGGCCATAGATACGTCCTTTCTATCATTCTAGACGTGCGCAGACGCAATAGAGCCACAACTAAGCGAATATTCGCTCTTGAAGTGCTGAGATGATGTACGGCCATAGATACGTCCTTTCTATCATTCTAGACGTGCGCAGACGCAATAGAGCCACAACTAAGCGAATATTCGCTCTTTGAAGTGCTGAGATGATGTACGGCCATAGATACGTCCTTTCTATCATTCTAGACGTGCGCAGACGCAATAGAGCCACAACTAAGCGAATATTCGCACCTTTGAAGTGCTGAGATGATGTACGGCCATAGATACGTCCTTTCTATCATTCTAGACGTGCGCAGACGCAATAGAGCCACAACTAAGCGAATATTCGCTCTTTGAAGTGCTGAGATGATGTACGGCCATAGATACGTCCTTTCTATCATTCTAGACGTGCGCAGACGCAATAGAGCCACAACTAAGCGAATATTCGCTCTTTGAAGTGCTGAGATGATGTACGGCCATAGATACGTCCTTTCTATCATTCTAGACGTGCGCAGACGCAATAGAGCCACAACTAAGCGAATATTCGCTCTTGAAGTGCTGAGATGATGTACGGCCATAGATACGTCCTTTCTATCATTCTAGACGTGCGCAGACGCAATAGAGCCACAACTAAGCGAATATTCGCACCTTTGAAGTGCTGAGATGATGTACGGCCATAGATACGTCCTTTCTATCATTCTAGACGTGCGCAGACGCAATAGAGCCACAACTAAGCGAATATTCGCACCTTTGAAGTGCTGAGATGATGTACGGCCATAGATACGTCCTTTCTATCATTCTAGACGTGCGCAGACGCAATAGAGCCACAACTAAGCGAATATTCGCTCTTTGAAGTGCTGAGATGATGTACGGCCATAGATACGTCCTTTCTATCATTCTAGACGTGCGCAGACGCAATAGAGCCACAACTAAGCGAATATTCGCTCTTTGAAGTGCTGAGATGATGTACGGCCATAGATACGTCCTTTCTATCATTCTAGACGTGCGCAGACGCAATAGAGCCACAACTAAGCGAATATTTGCACCTTTGAAGTGCTGAGATGATGTACGGCCATAGATACGTCCTTTCTATCATTCTAGACGTGCGCAGACGCAATAGAGCCACAACTAAGCGAATATTCGCACCTTTGAAGTGCTGAGATGATGTACGGCCATAGATACGTCCTTTCTATCATTCTAGACGTGCGCAGACGCAATAGAGCCACAACTAAGCGAATATTCGCTCTTTGAAGTGCTGAGATGATGTACGGCCATAGATACGTCCTTTCTATCATTCTAGACGTGCGCAGACGCAATAGAGCCACAACTAAGCGAATATTGCACCTTTGAAGTGCTGAGATGATGTACGGCCATAGATACGTCCTTTCTATCATTCTAGACGTGCGCAGACGCAATAGAGCCACAACTAAGCGAATATTCGCTCTTTGAAGTGCTGAGATGATGTACGGCCATAGATACGTCCTTTCTATCATTCTAGACGTGCGCAGACGCAATAGAGCCACAACTAAGCGAATATTCGCACCTTTGAAGTGCTGAGATGATGTACGGCCATAGATACGTCCTTTCTATCATTCTAGACGTGCGCAGACGCAATAGAGCCACAACTAAGCGAATATTCGCACCTTTGAAGTGCTGAGATGATGTACGGCCATAGATACGTCCTTTCTATCATTCTAGACGTGCGCAGACGCAATAGAGCCACAACTAAGCGAATATTTGCACCTTTGAAGTGCTGAGATGATGTACGGCCATAGATACGTCCTTTCTATCATTCTAGACGTGCGCAGACGCAATAGAGCCACAACTAAGCGAATATTCGCTCTTTGAAGTGCTGAGATGATGTACGGCCATAGATACGTCCTTTCTATCATTCTAGACGTGCGCAGACGCAATAGAGCCACAACTAAGCGAATATTGCACCTTTGAAGTGCTGAGATGATGTACGGCCATAGATACGTCCTTCTATCATTCTAGACGTGCGCAGACGCAATAGAGCCACAACTAAGCGAATATTCGCTCTTTGAAGTGCTGAGATGATGTACGGCCATAGATACGTCCTTTCTATCATTCTAGACGTGCGCAGACGCAATAGAGCCACAACTAAGCGAATATTTGCACCTTTGAAGTGCTGAGATGATGTACGGCCATGATACGTCCTTTCTATCATTCTAGACGTGCGCAGACGCAATAGAGCCACAACTAAGCGAATATTGCACCTTTGAAGTGCTGAGATGATGTACGGCCATAGATACGTCCTTTCTATCATTCTAGACGTGCGCAGACGCAATAGAGCCACAACTAAGCGAATATTCGCTCTTTGAAGTGCTGAGATGATGTACGGCCATGATACGTCCTGTCTATCATTCTAGACGTGCGCAGACGCAATAGAGCCACAACTAAGCGAATATTCGCACCTTTGAAGTGCTGAGATGATGTACGGCCATTGATACGTCCTGTCTATCATTCTAGACGTGCGCAGACGCAATAGAGCCACAACTAAGCGAATATTCGCTCTTTGAAGTGCTGAGATGATGTACGGCCATAGATACGTCCTTTCTATCATTCTAGACGTGCGCAGACGCAATAGAGCCACAAACTAAGCGTATATTTGCTCTCTTGAAGTGCTGAGATGTACGGCCATAGATACGTCCTTTCTATCATTCTAGACGTGCGCAGACGCAATAGAGCCACAACTAAGCGAATATTCGCACCTTTGAAGTGCTGAGATGATGTACGGCCATAGATACGTCCTTTCTATCATTCTAGACGTGCGCAGACGCAATAGAGCCACAACTAAGCGAATATTCGCCTTTGAAGTGCTGAGATGATGTACGGCCATAGATACGTCCTTTCTATCATACTAGACGTGCGCAGACGCAATAGAGCCACAAACTAAGCGAATATTCGCTCTTTTGAAGTGCTGAGATGATGTACGGCCATAGATACGTCCTTTCTATCATTCTAGACGTGCGCAGACGCAATAGAGCCACAACTAAGCGAATATTTGCACCTTTGAAGTGCTGAGATGATGTACGGCCATGATACGTCCTTTCTATCATTCTAGACGTGCGCAGACGCAATAGAGCCACAACTAAGCGAATATTCGCTCTTGTGAAGTGCTGAGATGATGTACGGCCATAGATACGTCCTTTCTATCATTCTAGACGTGCGCAGACGCAATAGAGCCACAACTAAGCGAATATTTGCACCTTTGAAGTGCTGAGATGATGTACGGCCATAGATACGTCCTTTCTATCATTCTAGACGTGCGCAGACGCAATAGAGCCACAACTAAGCGAATATTCGCACCTTTGAAGTGCTGAGATGATGTACGGCCATAGATACGTCCTTTCTATCATTCTAGACGTGCGCAGACGCAATAGAGCCACAACTAAGCGAATATTTGCTCTTTGGAAGTGCTGAGATGATGTACGGCCATAGATACGTCCTTTCTATCATTCTAGACGTGCGCAGACGCAATAGAGCCACAACTAAGCGAATATTTGCACCTTTGAAGTGCTGAGATGATGTACGGCCATAGATACGTCCTTTCTATCATTCTAGACGTGCGCAGACGCAATAGAGCCACAACTAAGCGAATATTCGCTCTTTGAAGTGCTGAGATGATGTACGGCCATAGATACGTCCTTTCTATCATTCTAGACGTGCGCAGACGCAATAGAGCCACAACTAAGCGAATATTGCACCTTTGAAGTGCTGAGATCATGTACGGCCATGATACGTCCTTTCTATCATTCTAGACGTGCGCAGACGCAATAGAGCCACAACTAAGCGAATATTCGCTTTGAAGTGCTGAGATGATGTACGGCCATAGATACGTCCTTTCTATCATTCTAGACGTGCGCAGACGCAATAGAGCCACAACTAAGCGAATATTGCACCTTTGAAGTGCTGAGATGATGTACGGCCATGATACGTCCTTTCTATCATTCTAGACGTGCGCAGACGCAATAGAGCCACAACTAAGCGAATATTCGCTCTTTGAAGTGCTGAGATGATGTACGGCCATAGATACGTCCTTTCTATCATTCTAGACGTGCGCAGACGCAATAGAGCCACAACTAAGCGAATATTGCACCTTTGAAGTGCTGAGATGATGTACGGCCATGATACGTCCTTTCTATCATTCTAGACGTGCGCAGACGCAATAGAGCCACAACTAAGCGAATATTCGCTCTTTGAAGTGCTGAGATGATGTACGGCCATAGATACGTCCTTTCTATCATTCTAGACGTGCGCAGACGCAATAGAGCCACAACTAAGCGAATATTGCACCTTTGAAGTGCTGAGATGATGTACGGCCATTGATACGTCCTTTCTATCATTCTAGACGTGCGCAGACGCAATAGAGCCACAACTAAGCGAATATTGCACCTTTGAAGTGCTGAGATGATGTACGGCCATTGATACGTCCTGTCTATCATTCTAGACGTGCGCAGACGCAATAGAGCCACAACTAAGCGAATATTCGCTCTTTGAAGTGCTGAGATGATGTACGGCCATAGATACGTCCTTTCTATCATTCTAGACGTGCGCAGACGCAATAGAGCCACAACTAAGCGAATATTTGCACCTTTGAAGTGCTGAGATGATGTACGGCCATAGATACGTCCTTTCTATCATTCTAGACGTGCGCAGACGCAATAGAGCCACAACTAAGCGAATATTCGCACCTTTGAAGTGCTGAGATGATGTACGGCCATAGATACGTCCTTTCTATCATTCTAGACGTGCGCAGACGCAATAGAGCCACAACTAAGCGAATATTCGCACCTTTGAAGTGCTGAGATGATGTACGGCCATAGATACGTCCTTTCTATCATTCTAGACGTGCGCAGACGCAATAGAGCCACAACTAAGCGAATATTCGCACTTTGAAGTGCTGAGATGATGTACGGCCATAGATACGTCCTTTCTATCATTCTAGACGTGCGCAGACGCAATAGAGCCACAACTAAGCGAATATTGCACCTTTGAAGTGCTGAGATGATGTACGGCCATGATACGTCCTTTCTATCATTCTAGACGTGCGCAGACGCAATAGAGCCACAACTAAGCGAATATTCGCCTTTGAAGTGCTGAGATGATGTACGGCCATAGATACGTCCTTTCTATCATTCTAGACGTGCGCAGACGCAATAGAGCCACAACTAAGCGAATTTGCACCTTTGAAGTGCTGAGATCATGTACGGCCATAGATACGTCCTTTCTATCATTCTAGACGTGCGCAGACGCAATAGAGCCACAACTAAGCGAATATTCGCTCTTTGAAGTGCTGAGATGATGTACGGCCATAGATACGTCCTTTCTATCATTCTAGACGTGCGCAGACGCAATAGAGCCACAACTAAGCGAATATTCGCTCTTTGAAGTGCTGAGATGATGTACGGCCATAGATACGTCCTTTCTATCATTCTAGACGTGCGCAGACGCAATAGAGCCACAACTAAGCGAATATTTGCACCTTTGAAGTGCTGAGATGATGTACGGCCATAGATACGTCCTTTCTATCATTCTAGACGTGCGCAGACGCAATAGAGCCACAACTAAGCGAATATTCGCTCTTTGAAGTGCTGAGATGATGTACGGCCATAGATACGTCCTTTCTATCATTCTAGACGTGCGCAGACGCAATAGAGCCACAACTAAGCGAATATTTGCACCTTTGAAGTGCTGAGATCATGTACGGCCATGATACGTCCTTTCTATCATTCTAGACGTGCGCAGACGCAATAGAGCCACAACTAAGCGAATATTCGCTCTTGAAGTGCTGAGATGATGTACGGCCATAGATACGTCCTTTCTATCATTCTAGACGTGCGCAGACGCAATAGAGCCACAACTAAGCGAATATTTGCACCTTTGAAGTGCTGAGATCATGTATGGCCATGATACGTCCTTCTATCATTCTAGACGTGCGCAGACGCAATAGAGCCACAACTAAGCGAATATTCGCTCTTTGAAGTGCTGAGATGATGTACGGCCATAGATACGTCCTTTCTATCATTCTAGACGTGCGCAGACGCAATAGAGCCACAACTAAGCGAATATTCGCACCTTTGAAGTGCTGAGATGATGTACGGCCATAGATACGTCCTTTCTATCATTCTAGACGTGCGCAGACGCAATAGAGCCACAACTAAGCGAATATTTGCACCTTTGAAGTGCTGAGATCATGTATGGCCATTGATACGTCCTTTCTATCATTCTAGACGTGCGCAGACGCAATAGAGCCACAACTAAGCGAATATTCGCTCTTTGGAAGTGCTGAGATGATGTACGGCCATAGATACGTCCTTTCTATCATTCTAGACGTGCGCAGACGCAATAGAGCCACAACTAAGCGAATATTCGCACCTTTGAAGTGCTGAGATGATGTACGGCCATAGATACGTCCTTTCTATCATTCTAGACGTGCGCAGACGCAATAGAGCCACAACTAAGCGAATATTCGCACCTTTGAAGTGCTGAGATGATGTACGGCCATGATACGTCCTTCTATCATACTAGACGTGCGCAGACGCAATAGAGCCACAACTAAGCGAATATTCGCCCTCTTGAAGTGCTGAGATGATGTACGGCCATAGATACGTCCTTTCTATCATACTAGACGTGCGCAGACGCAATAGAGCCACAACTAAGCGAATATTCGCACCTTTGAAGTGCTGAGATGATGTACGGCCATAGATACGTCCTTTCTATCATTCTAGACGTGCGCAGACGCAATAGAGCCACAACTAAGCGAATATTCGCACCTTTGAAGTGCTGAGATGATGTACGGCCATAGATACGTCCTTTCTATCATTCTAGACGTGCGCAGACGCAATAGAGCCACAACTAAGCGAATATTGCTCCTTTGAAGTGCTGAGATGATGTACGGCCATAGATACGTCCTTTCTATCATTCTAGACGTGCGCAGACGCAATAGAGCCACAACTAAGCGAATATTCGCACCTTTGAAGTGCTGAGATGATGTACGGCCATGATACGTCCTGTCTATCATTCTAGACGTGCGCAGACGCAATAGAGCCACAACTAAGCGATATTCGCACCTTTGAAGTGCTGAGATGATGTACGGCCATAGATACGTCCTTTCTATCATTCTAGACGTGCGCAGACGCAATAGAGCCACAACTAAGCGAAATATTCGCCTTTGAAGTGCTGAGATATGTACGGCCATAGATACGTCCTTTCTATCATTCTAGACGTGCGCAGACGCAATAGAGCCACAACTAAGCGAATATTCGCTCTTGAAGTGCTGAGATGATGTACGGCCATAGATACGTCCTTTCTATCATTCTAGACGTGCGCAGACGCAATAGAGCCACAACTAAGCGAATATTTGCACCTTTGAAGTGCTGAGATGATGTACGGCCATAGATACGTCCTTTCTATCATCTAGACGTGCGCAGACGCAATAGAGCCACAACTAAGCGTATTCGCACCTTTGAAGTGCTGAGATGATGTACGGCCATAGATACGTCCTTTCTATCATTCTAGACGTGCGCAGACGCAATAGAGCCACAACTAAGCGAATATTCGCTCTTGAAGTGCTGAGATGATGTACGGCCATAGATACGTTTTCTATCATTCTAGACGTGCGCAGACGCAATAGAGCCACAACTAAGCGAATATTCGCTCTTGAAGTGCTGAGATGATGTACGGCCATAGATACGTCCTTTCTATCATTCTAGACGTGCGCAGACGCAATAGAGCCACAACTAAGCGAATATTCGCTCTTTGAAGTGCTGAGATGATGTACGGCCATAGATACGTCCTTATATCATCTAGACGTGCGCAGACGCAATAGAGCCACAACTAAGCGAATATTCGCTCTTTGAAGTGCTGAGATGATGTACGGCCATAGATACGTCCTTTCTATCATTCTAGACGTGCGCAGACGCAATAGAGCCACAACTAAGCGATATTCGCTCTTTGAAGTGCTGAGATCATGTACGGCCATAGATACGTCCTTTCTATCATACTAGACGTGCGCAGACGCAATAGAGCCACAACTAAGCGAATATTCGCTCGCTTGAAGTGCTGAGATGATGTACGGCCATAGATACGTCCTTTATCATTTAGACGTGCGCAGACGCAATAGAGCCACAACTAAGCGTATATTCGCACCTTTGAAGTGCTGAGATCATGTATGGCCATTGATACGTCCTTTCTATCATTCTAGACGTGCGCAGACGCAATAGAGCCACAACAAAGCGAATATTCGCTCTTTGAAGTGCTGAGATGATGTACGGCCATCGATACGTCCTTTCTATCATACTAGACGTGCGCAGACGCAATAGAGCCACAACTAAGCGTGAATTCGCTCTTGTGAAGTGCTGAGATGATGTACGGCCATAGATACGTCCTTTCTATCATTCTAGACGTGCGCAGACGCAATAGAGCCACAACTAAGCGAATATTCGCCCTCTTGAAGTGCTGAGATCATGTACGGCCATCGATACGTCCTTTCTATCATACTAGACGTGCGCAGACGCAATAGAGCCACAACTAAGCGAATATTTGCACCTTTGAAGTGCTGAGATGATGTACGGCCATAGATACGTCCTTTCTATCATTCTAGACGTGCGCAGACGCAATAGCCACAACTAAGCGAATATTTCACTTTTGAAGTGCTGAGATCATGTATGGCCATTGATACGTCCTTTCTATCATTCTAGACGTGCGCAGACGCAATAGAGCCACAACTAAGCGAATATTTGCACCTTTGAAGTGCTGAGATCATGTATGGCCATGATACGTCCTTTCTATCATTACTAGACGTGCGCAGACGCAATAGAGCCACAACTAAGCGAATATTCGCTCTTGAAGTGCTGAGATCATGTACGGCCATCGATACGTCCTTTCTATTATACTAGACGTGCGCAGACGCAATAGAGCCACAACTAAGCGAATATTCGCCCTCTTGAAGTGCTGAGATGATGTACGGCCATAGATACGTCTTTCTATCATTCTAGACGTGCGCAGACGCAATAGAGCCACAACTAAGCGAATATTTGCCTTTGAAGTGCTGAGATCATGTACGGCCATTGATACGTCCTTTCTATCATTCTAGACGTGCGCAGACGCAATAGAGCCACAACTAAGCGTATATTCGCACCTTTGAAGTGCTGAGATGATGTACGGCCATAGATACGTCCTTTCTATTCATTCTAGACGTGCGCAGACGCAAAGAGCCACAACTAAGCGAATATTCGCTCTTTGAAGTGCTGAGATGATGTACGGCCATAGATACGTCCTTTCTATATACTAGACGTGCGCAACGCAATAGAGCCACAACTAAGCGAATATTGCACCTTTGAAGTGCTGAGATGATGTACGGCCATAGATACGTCCTTTCTATCATTCTAGACGTGCGCAGACGCAATAGAGCCACAACTAAGCGAATATTCGCACTTTTGAAGTGCTGAGATGATGTACGGCCATAGATACGTCCTTTCTATCATTCTAGACGTGCGCAGACGCAATAGAGCCACAAAAGCGAATATTTCACCTTTGAAGTGCTGAGATCATGTACGGCCATTGATACGTCCTGTCTATCATTCTAGACGTGCGCAGACGCAATAGAGCCACAACTAAGCGAATATTCGCACCTTTGAAGTGCTGAGATGATGTACGGCCATAGATACGTCCTTTCTATCATTCTAGACGTGCGCAGACGCAATAGAGCCACAACAAAGCGAATATTCGCTCTTTTGAAGTGCTGAGATCATGTACGGCCATTGATATGTCCTTTCTATCATTCTAGACGTGCGCAGACGCAATAGAGCCACAACTAAGCGAATATTTGCACCTTTGAAGTGCTGAGATCATGTATGGCCATTGATACGTCCTTTCTATCATTCTAGACGTGCGCAGACGCAATAGAGCCACAACATAGCGAATATTCGCACCTTTGAAGTGATGAGATGATGTACGGCCATAGATACGTCCTTTCTATCATTCTAGACGTGCGCAGACGCAATAGAGCCACAACAAGCGAATATTCGCCTTTGAAGTGCTGAGATCATGTATGGCCATTGATACGTCCTTTCTATCATTCTAGACGTGCGCAGACGCAATAGAGCCACAACTAAGCGAATATTTGCACCTTTGAAGTGCTGAGATCATGTACGGCCATTGATACGTCCTGTCTATCATTCTAGACGTGCGCAAACGCAATAGAGCCACAACTAAACGTATATTCGCTCTTTGGAAGTGCTGAGATGATGTACGGCCATAGATACGTCCTTTCTATCATTCTAGACGTGCGCAGACGCAATAGAGCCACAACTAAGCGAATATTTGCACCTTTGAAGTGCTGAGATCATGTAGGCCATGATACGTCCTTTCTATCATTCTAGACGTGCGCAGACGCAATAGAGCCACAACTAGCGAATATTGCACCTTTGAAGTGCTGAGATGATGTACGGCCATAGTACGTCCTTTCTATCATTCTAGACGTGCGCAGACGCAATAGAGCCACAACTAAGCGAATATTGCACCTTTGAAGTGCTGAGATCATGTACGGCCATTGATACGTCTATCATTCTAGACGTGCGCAGACGCAATAGAGCCACAACTAAGCGTATATTCGCTCTTTGGAAGTGCTGAGATGATGTACGGCCATAGATACGTCCTTTCTATCATTCTAGACGTGCGCAGACGCAATAGAGCCACAACTAAGCGAATATTTGCACCTTTGAAGTGCTGAGATCATGTACGGCCATGATACGTCCTTCTATCATTCTAGACGTGCGCAGACGCAATAGAGCCACAACTAAGCGAATATTTGCTCTTTTGAAGTGCTGAGATGATGTACGGCCATAGATACGTCCTTTCTATCATTCTAGACGTGCGCAGACGCAATAGAGCCACAACTAAGCGAATATTTGCACCTTTGAAGTGCTGAGATCATGTATGGCCATTGATACGTCCTTTCTATCATTCTAGACGTGCGCAGACGCAATAGAGCCACAACTAAGCGAATATTTGCACCTTTGAAGTGCTGAGATGATGTACGGCCATAGATACGTCCTTTCTATCATTCTAGACGTGCGCAGACGCAATAGAGCCACAACTAAGCGAATATTGCACCTTTGAAGTGCTGAGATGATGTACGGCCATGATACGTCCTTTCTATCATTCTAGACGTGCGCAGACGCAATAGAGCCACAAACTAAGCGTATATTCGCTCTTTGAAGTGCTGAGATGATGTACGGCCATAGATACGTCCTTTCTATCATTCTAGACGTGCGCAGACGCAATAGAGCCACAACTAAGCGAATATTTGCACCTTTGAAGTGCTGAGATCATGTACGGCCATTGATACGTCCTTTCTATCATTCTAGACGTGCGCAGACGCAATAGAGCCACAACTAAGCGAATATTCGCTCTTGTGAAGTGCTGAGATGATGTACGGCCATAGATACGTCCTTTCTATCATTCTAGACGTGCGCAGACGCAATAGAGCCACAACTAAGCGAATATTTGCACCTTTGAAGTGCTGAGATCATGTATGGCCATTGATACGTCCTGTCTATCATTCTAGACGTGCGCAGACGCAATAGAGCCACAACTAAGCGAATATTGCCTTTGAAGATGAGATGATGTACGGCCATAGATACGTCCTTTCTATCATTCTAGACGTGCGCAGACGCAATAGAGCCACAACTAAGCGAATATTTGCACCTTTGAAGTGCTGAGATGATGTACGGCCATAGATACGTCCTTCTATCATTCTAGACGTGCGCAGACGCAATAGAGCCACAACTAAGCGTATATTCGCTCTTTGAAGTGCTGAGATGATGTACGGCCATAGATACGTCCTTTCTATCATTCTAGACGTGCGCAGACGCAATAGAGCCACAACTAAGCGAATATTGCACCTTTGAAGTGCTGAGATCATGTAGGCCATGATACGTCCTTTCTATCATTCTAGACGTGCGCAGACGCAATAGAGCCACAACTAACGTATATTGCTCTTTGAAGGCTGAGATGATGTACGGCCATAGATACGTCCTTTCTATCATTCTAGACGTGCGCAGACGCAATAGAGCCACAACTAAGCGAATATTTGCACCTTTGAAGTGCTGAGATCATGTATGGCCATTGATACGTCCTGTCTATCATTCTAGACGTGCGCAGACGCAATAGAGCCACAACTAAGCGAATATTCGCACCTTTGAAGTGCTGAGATGATGTACGGCCATATACGTCCTTTCTATCATTCTAGACGTGCGCAGACGCAATAGAGCCACAACAGCGAATATTTGCACCTTTGAAGTGCTGAGATGATGTACGGCCATTGATACGTCCTTTCTATCATTCTAGACGTGCGCAGACGCAATAGAGCCACAACTAAGCGTATATTCGCTCTTTGGAAGTGCTGAGATGATGTACGGCCATAGATACGTCCTTTCTATCATTCTAGACGTGCGCAGACGCAATAGAGCCACAACTAAGCGAATATTTGCACCTTTGAAGTGCTGAGATCATGTATGGCCATTGATACGTCCTGTCTATCATTCTAGACGTGCGCAGACGCAATAGAGCCACAACTAAGCGAATATTCGCTCTTGTGAAGTGCTGAGATGATGTACGGCCATAGATACGTCCTTTCTATCATTCTAGACGTGCGCAGACGCAATAGAGCCACAACTAAGCGAATATTTGCACCTTTGAAGTGCTGAGATCATGTATGGCCATTGATACGTCCTGTCTATCATTCTAGACGTGCGCAGACGCAATAGAGCCACAACTAAGCGAATATTCGCACCTTTTGAGTGATGAGATGATGTACGGCCATAGATACGTCCTTTCTATCATTCTAGACGTGCGCAGACGCAATAGAGCCACAACAAAGCGAATATTCGCTCTTTAGTGCTGAGATCATGTACGGCATTGATACGTCCTTTCTATCATTCTAGACGTGCGCAGACGCAATAGAGCCACAACTAAGCGTATATTCGCTCTTTGGAAGTGCTGAGATGATGTACGGCCATAGATACGTCCTTTCTATCATTCTAGACGTGCGCAGACGCAATAGAGCCACAAACTAAGCGTATATTTGCACCTTTGAGTGCTGAGATCATGTATGGCCATGATACGTCCTGTCTATCATCTAGACGTGCGCAACGCAATAGAGCCACAACTAAGCGTATATTCGCTCTTGTGAAGTGCTGAGATGATGTACGGCCATAGATACGTCCTTTCTATCATTCTAGACGTGCGCAGACGCAATAGAGCCACAACTAAGCGAATATTTGCACCTTTGAAGTGCTGAGATCATGTATGGCCATTGATACGTCCTGTCTATCATTCTAGACGTGCGCAGACGCAATAGAGCCACAAACTAAGCGTATATTCGCACCTTTGAAGTGCTGAGATGATGTACGGCCATAGATACGTCCTTTCTATCATTCTAGACGTGCGCAGACGCAATAGAGCCACAACTAAGCGAATATTCGCTCTTTTGAAGTGCTGAGATGATGTACGGCCATAGATACGTCCTTTCTATCATACTAGACGTGCGCAAACGCAATAGAGCCACAACTAAGCGAATATTCGCTCTTGTGAAGTGCTGAGATGATGTACGGCCATAGATACGTCCTTTTTATCATTCTAGACGTGCGCAGACGCAATAGAGCCACAACTAAGCGTATATTCGCTCTTGTAAAGTGCTGAGATGATGTACGGCCATAGATACGTCCTTTCTATCATTCTAGACGTGCGCAGACGCAAAAGAGCCGCAACTAAGCGAATATTCGCTCTTTGAAATTGCTGAGATGATGTACGCCATAGATACGTCCTTTCTATCATCTAGGCGTGCGCAGACGCAATAGAGCCACAACTAGAACGTATATTCGCTCTTGTGAAGTGCTGAGATCATGTACGGCCATAGATACGCCCTTTTTATCAGTCTAGACGTGCGCAACGCAATAGAGCCACAACAAGCGAATATTCGCTCTGTGAAGTGCTGAGATGATGTACGGCCATAGATACGTCCTTTATCATTTTAGTCGTGCGCAGACGCAATAGAGCCACAACTAAGCGAATATTCGCACCTTTGAAGTGCTGAGATCATGTATGGCCATTGATACGTCCTGTCTATCATTCTAGACGTGCGCAGACGCAATAGAGCCACAACAAAGCGAATATTCGCTCTCTTGAAGTGCTGAGATGATGTACGGCCTTCGATACGTCCTTTCTATCATACTAGACGTGCGCAGACGCAATAGAGCCACAACAAAGCGTAAATTCGCTCTTGTAAAGTGCTGAGATGATGTACGGCCATAGATACGTCCTTTCTATCATTCTAGACGTGCGCAGACGCAATAGAGCCACAACTAAGCGAATATTCGCCCTCTTGAAGTGCTGAAATCATGTACGGCCATCGATACGTCCTGTCTATCATACTAGACGTGTGCAGACGCAATAGAGCCACAACTAAGCGAATACTTGCACCTTTCAAGTGCTGAGATGATGTACGGCCATAGATACGTCCTTCTCTCTATCATTCTAGACGTGCGCAGACGCAAAAGAGCCGCATTAAAAGAATATTTTTACTTTTGAAGTGCTGAGATCATGTATGGCCATTGATACGTCCTTTCTATCATTCTAGACGTGCGCACACGCAATAGAGCCACAACGAAGCGAATACTTGCACCTTTGAAGTGCTGAGATCATGTATGGCCATTGTTACGTCCTGTCTATCATACTAGACGTGCGCAGACGCAATAGAGCCACAACTAAGCGAATATTCGCCCTCTTGAAGTGCTGAGATCATGTACGGCCATCGATACGTCCTTTTTATTATACTAGACGTGCGCAGACGCAATAGAGCCACAACTAAGCGAATATTCGCCCTCTTGAAGTGCTGAGATGATGTACGGCCATAGATACGTCCTGTCTATCATTCTAGACGTGCGCAGACGCAATAGAGCCACAACTAAGCGAATATTTGCACCTTTGAAGTGCTGAGATCATGTAGGCCGTTGATACGTCCTGTCTATCATTCTAGACGTGCGCAGACGCAATAGAGTCACAAACTTAGCGTATATTCGCACCTTTTAAGTGATGAGATGATGTACGGCCATAGATACGTCCTTTCTATTATTCTAGACGTGCGCAGACGCAAAAGAGCCGCAACTAAGCGAATATTCGCTCTTTTGAAGTGCTGAGATGATGTACGGCCATAGATACGTCATTTCTATTATACTAGACGTGCGCAACACAATAGAGCCACAACTAAGCGAATACTTGCACCTTTTAAGTCTGAGATGATGTACGGCCAAGATACGTCCTTTCTATTATACTAGACGTGCGCAAACACAATAGAGCCACAACTAAGCGAATATTCGCTCTTTTGAAGTGCTGAGATGATGTACGGCCATAGATACGTCCTTTTTATCATTCTAGACGTGCGCAGACGCAATAGAGCCACAACTAAGCGAATATTCGCCCTCTTGAAGTGCTGAGATGATGTACGGCCATAGATACGTCCTGTCTATCATTCTAGACGTGCGCAGACGCAATAGAGCCACAACTAAGCGAATATTTGCACCTTTGAAGTGCTGAGATCATGTAAGGCCGTTGATACGTCCTGTCTATCATTCTAGACGTGCGCAGACGCAATAGAGTCACAAACTAGCGAATATTCGCACCTTTAAGTGATGAGATGATGTACGGCCATAGATACGTCCTTTCTATCATTCTAGACGTGCGCAGACGCAAAAGAGCCGCAACTAAGCGAATATTCGCTCTTTTGAAGTGCTGAGATGATGTACGGCCATAGATACGTCATTTCTATTATACTAGACGTGCGCAAACACAATAGAGCCACAACTAAGCGAATACTTGCACCTTTTAAGTTCTGAGATGATGTACGGCCAAAGATACGTCCTTTCTATTATACTAGACGTGCGCAAACACAATAGAGCCACAACTAAGCGAATATTCGCTCTTATGAAGTGCTGAGATGATGTACGGCCATAGATACGACCTTTTTATCATTCTAGACGTGCGCAGACGCAATAGAGCCACAACTAAGCGTATATTTGCTCTTGTAAAGTGCTGAGATGATGTACAGCCATAGTTAGGTCCTTTATATCATTCTAGTCGTGCTCAGATGCAATAGAGCCACAACTAAGCGTATATTCGCACCTTTGAAGTGCTGGGATGATGTATGGCCATTGATACGTCCTGTCTATCATTCTAGACGTGCGCAGACGCAATAGAGCCACAACAAAGCGAATATTCGCTCTCTTGAAGTGCTGAGATGATGTACGGCCATTGATACGTCCTTTCTATCATACTAGACGTGCGCAGACGCAAAAGAGCCACAAACTAAGCGTATATTCGCTCTTTGGAAGTGCCGAGATGATGTACGGCCATAGATACGTCCTTTCTATTATACTAGACGTGCGCAAACGCAATAGAGCCACAACTAAGCGAATATTCGCTCTTGTGAAGTGCTGAGATGATGTACGGCCATAGATACGTCCTTTTATCATTCTAGACGTGCGCAGACGCAATAGAGCCACAACTAAGCGTATATTCGCTCTTGTAAAGTGCTGAGATGATGTACAGCCATAGATAGGTCCTTTATATCATTCTAGACGTGCGCAGATGCAATAGAGCCACAACTAAGCGTATATCCGCACCTTTGAAGTGATGAGATCATGTATGGCCATTGATACGTCCTGTCTATCATTCTAGACGTGCGCAGACGCAATAGAGCCACAACAAAGCGAATATTCGCACCTTTGAAGTGCTGAGATAATGTATGGCCATTGATACGTCCTGTCTATCATTCTAGACGTGCGCAGACGCAATAGAGCCACAACAAAGCGAATATTCGCTCTTGTGAAGTGCTGAGATGATGTACGGCCATCGATACGTCCTTTCTATTATACTAGACGTGCACGAACGCAATAGAGCCACAACAAAGCGTAAATTCGCTCGCTTGAAGTGCTGAGATAATGTACGGCCATTGATACGTCCTTTCTATCATAATAGACGTGCGCAGACGCGAAAGAGCCACAAACTAAGCGTATATTCGCTCTTTGGAAGTGCTGAGATGATGTACGGCCATAGATACGTCCTTTCTATTATACTAGACGTGCGCAAACACAATAGAGCCACAACTAAGCGAATATTCGCTCTTGTGAAGTGCTGAGATGATGTACGTACATAGATACGACCTTTTTATCATTCTAGACGTGCGCAGACGCAATAGAGCCACAACTAAGCGTATATTCGCTCTTGTAAAGTGCTGAGATGATGTACAGCCATAGATAGGTCCTTTATATCATTCTAGTCGTGCTCAGATGCAATAGAGCCACAACTAAGCGTATATTCGCACCTTTGAAGTGATGAGATCATGTATGGCCATTGATACGTCCTGTCTATCATTCTAGACGTGCGCAGACGCAATAGAGCCACAACAAAGCGAATATTCGCACCTTTGAAGTGCTGAGATGATGTACGGCCATCGATACGTCCTTTCTATCATACTAGACGTGCGCAGACGCAATAGAGCCACAATTAAGCGTAAATTCGCTCTTGTAAAGTACTGAGATGATGTACGGCCATAGATACGTCCTTTCTATCATTCTAGACGTGCGCAGACGCAATAGAGCCACAACTAAGCGAATATTCGCTCGCTTGAAGTGCTGAGATCATGTACGGCCATCGATTCGTCCTTTCTATTATACTAGACGTGCGCGAACGCAATAGAGCCACAACCAAGCGAATATTCGCTCGCTTGAAGTGCTGAGATGATGTACGGCCATAGATACGTCCTTTCTATCATTCTAGACGTGCGCAGACGCAATAGAGCCAAAACAATGATAGACAGGACGTATCTATGGCCATACATGATCTCAGCACTTCAAAGGTGCAAGTATTCGCTTCGTTGTGGCTCTATTGCGTCTGCGCTCGTCTAGAATGATAGAAAGGACGTATCTATGGCCATACATGATCTCAGCACTTCAAAGGTGCAAATATACGCTTAGTTGTGGCTCTATTGCGTCTGCGCACGTCTAGTATGATAAAAAGGACGTATCGATGGCCGTACATCATCTCAGCACTTCAAGTTAGCGAATATTTGCTTTTTTGTGGCTCTATTGCGTCTGCGCACGTCTAGAATGATAGACAGGACGTATCAATGGCCATACATGATCTCAGCACTTCAAAGGTGCAAATATTCGCTTAGTCGTGGCTCTATTGCGTCTGCGCACGTCTTGAATGATAGAAAGGACGTACCTATGGCCGTACATCATCTCAAAACTTCACAAGAGCGAATATACGCTTATTTGTGGCTCTTTTGCGTCTGCGCACGCCTAGTATGATAGAATGGACGTATCTATGGCCGTACATCATCTCAGCCCTCTAAGAGGGCGAATATTCGCTTAGTTGTGGCTCTATTGCGTCTGTGCACGTCTAGAATGATAGTCAGGACGTAACAATGGCCATACATGATCTCAGTACTTGAACGGTGCAAATATTCGCTTAGTTGTGGCTCTATTGCGTCTGCGCACGTCTAAAATGATAGAAAGGACGTATCTATGGCCGTACATGATCTCAGCACGTCACAAGAGCGAATATACGCTTAGTTGTGGCTCTATTGCGTTTGCGCACGTCTATAATGATAGAAAGGACGTATCTATGGCCGTACATCATCTCAGCACTTCAAAAGAGCGAATATTTGCTTAGTTGCGGCTCTATTGCGTCTGCGCACGTCTAGAATGGTAGAAAGGACGTATCTATGGCCGTACATCATCTCATCACTTGAAAGGTGCAAGTATTCGCTTAGTTGTGGCTCTATTGCGTTTGCGCACGTCTAGAATGAGAGACAGGACGTATCAATGGCCATACATGATCTTAGCACTTCAAAGGTGCAAATATTCGCTTTGTTGTGGCTCTAATGCGTCTGCGCACGTCTAGAATGATAGAAAGGACGTATCTATGGCCGTACATCATCTCAGCACTTCACAAGAGCGAATATTCGCTTGGTTGTGGCTCTATTGCGTCTGCGCACGTCTAGAATGATAGAAAGAACGTATCTATGGCCGTATATCATCTCAGCACTTCACAAGAGCGAATATTCGCTTAGTTGTGGCTCTATTGCGTCTGCGCACGTCTAGAATGATAGAAAGAACGTATCTATGGCCGTACATCATCTCACCACTTCACAAGAGCGAATATTCGCTTAGTTGTGGCTCTATTGCGTCTGCGCACGTCTAGTATGATAGAAAGGACGTATCTATAGCCGTACATCATCTCAGCAATTTCAAAGAGCGAATATTCGCTTAGTTGTGGCTCTATTGCGTCTGCGCACGTCTAGAATGATAGACAGGACGCATCAAAGGCCATACATGATCTCAGCACTTCACAAGAGCGAATATACGCTTAGTTGTGGCTCTATTGCGTCTGCGCACGTCTAGAATGATAGAATGGACGTATCTATGGCCGTATATCATCTCAGCACTTCACAAGAGCGAATATTCGCTTAGTTGTGGCTCTATTGCGTCTGCGCACGTCTAGTATGATAGAAAGGACGTATCTATGGCCGTACATCATCTCAGCACTTCAAAAGAGCGAATATTCGCTTAGTTGCGGCTCTATTGCGTCTGCGCACGTCTAGAATGATAGACAGGACGTATCAATGGCCATACATGATCTCAGCACTTCAAAGGTCGCTTTTTGTGGCTCTATTGCGTCTGCGCACGTCTAGAATGATAGAAGGACGTATCAATGGCCAGTACATCATCTCAGCACTTCACAAGAGCGAAATACGCTTAGTTGTGGTCTGCGCACGTCTAGAATGATAGAAGGACGTATCTATGGCCGTACATCATCTCAGCACTTCAAAGGGTCAGATATACGCTTAGTTTGTGGCTCTATTGCGTCTGCGCACGTCTAGAATGATAAAAGGACGTATCATGGCCGTACATCATCTCAGCACTTCAAAGTAGCGAATATTCGCTTTTGTGGCTCTATTGCGTCTGCGCACGTCTAGAATGATAGACAGGACGTATCAATGGCCATACATCATCTCAGCACTTCAAAGGTGCAAATATTCGCTTAGTTGTGGCTCTATTGCGTCTGCGCACGTCTAGAATGATAGAAAGGACGTATCTATGGCCGTACATCATCTCAGCACTTCAATGGAGCGAATATACGCTTAGTTGTGGCTCTTTGCGTCTGCGCACGTCTAGAATGATAGAAGGACGTATCTATGGCCGTACATCATCTCAGCACTTCAAAGAGCGAATATTCGCTTAGTTGTGGCTCTATTGCGTCTGCGCACGTCTAGAATGATAAGGACGTATCTATGGCCATACATCATCTCAGCACTTCGGGCAAATATTCGCTTAGTTGTGGCTCTATTGCGTCTGCGCACGTTAGAATGATAGAAAGGACGTATCTATGGCCGTACATCATCTCAGCACTTCAAAGAGCGAATATACGCTTATTTGTGGCTCTTTGCGTCTGCGCACGTCTAGTATGATAGAAAGGACGTATCTATGGCCGTACATCATCTCAGCACTTCAAACGAGCGAATATTCGCTTAGTTGTGGCTCTATTGCGTCTGCGCACGTCTAGAATGATAGAAAGGACGTATCTATGGCCGTACATCATCTCAGCACTTCAAAGAGCGAATATTCGCTTAGTTGTGGCTCTATTGCGTCTGCGCACGTCTAGAATGATAGAAAGGACGTAATGGCCGTACATCATCTCAGCACTTCACAAGAGCGAATATACGCTTAGTTGTGGCTCTATTGCGTCTGCGCACGTCTAGTATGATAGAAAGGACGTATCTATGGCCGTACATGATCTCAGCACTTCAAGAGCGAATACGCTTAGTTGTGGCTCTATTGCGTCTGCGCACGTCTAGAATGATAGAAAGGACGTATCTATGGCCGTACATCATCTCAGCAATTTCAAAGAGCGAATATTCGCTTAGTTGTGGCTCTATTGCGTCTGCGCACGTCTAGAATGTAGAAAGGACGTATCTATGGCCGTACATCATCTCAGCACTTCAAAGGTGCAATATTCGCTTAGGTGGCTCTATTGCGTCTGCGCACGTCTAGAATGATAGACAGGACGTATCAATGGCCGTACATCATCTCAGCACTTCAAAGGTGCAAATATTCGCTTAGTTGTGGCTCTATTGCGTCTGCGCACGTCTAGAATGATAGAAAGGACGTATCTATGGCCGTACATCATCTCAGCACTTCAAAGAGCGAATATTCGCTTAGTTGTGGCTCTATTGCGTCTGCGCACGTCTAGAATGATAGAAAGGACGTATCTATGGCCGTACATCATCTCAGCACTTCACAAGAGCGAATATTCGCTTAGTTGTGGCTCTATTGCGTCTGCGCACGTCTAGAATGATAGAAAACGTATCTATGGCCGTACATCATCTCAGCACTTCAAAGAGCGAATATTCGCTTAGTTGTGGCTCTATTGCGTCTGCGCACGTCTAGAATGATAGAAAGGACGTATCTATGGCCGTACATCATCTCAGCACTTCAAAGGTGCAAATATTCGCTTAGTTGTGGCTCTATTGCGTCTGCGCACGTCTAGAATGATAGACAGGACGTATCAATGGCCATACATGATCTCAGCACTTCAAAGGTGCAAATATTCGCTTAGTTGTGGCTCTATTGCGTCTGCGCACGTCTAGAATGATAGAAAGGACGTATTATGGCCGTACATCATCTCAGCACTTCAAAGGTGCGATATCGCTTAGTTGTGGCTCTATTGCGTCTGCGCACGTCTAGAATGATAGAAAGGACGTATCTATGGCCGTACATCATCTCAGCACTTCAAAAGAGCGAATATTCGCTTAGTTGTGGCTCTATTGCGTCTGCGCACGTCTAGTATGATAGAAAGGACGTATCTATGGCCGTACATCATCTCAGCATTTCAAATGAGCGAATATTCGCTTAGTTGTGGCTCTATTGCGTCTGCGCACGTCTAGAATGATAGACAGGACGTATCAATGGCCATACATGATCTCAGCACTTCAAAGAGCGAAATACGCTTAGTTGTGGCTCTATTGCGTCTGCGCACGTCTAGAATGATAGAAAGGACGTATCTATGGCCGTACATGATCTCAGCACTTCACAAGAGCGAATTCACGCTTAGTTGTGGCTCTATTGCGTCTGCGCACGTCTAGAATGATAGAAGGACGTATCTATGGCCGTACATCATCTCAGCACTTCAAAGGTGCAATATTCGCTTAGTTGTGGCTCTATTGCGTCTGCGCACGTCTAGAATGATAGAAAGGACGTATCTATGGCCGTACATCATCTCAGCACTTCAAAGGTGCAATATTCGCTTAGTTGTGGCTCTATTGCGTCTGCGCACGTCTAGAATGATAGAAAGGACGTATCAATGGCCATACATGATCTCAGCACTTCAAAGGTGCAAATATCGCTTAGTTGTGGCTCTATTGCGTCTGCGCACGTCTAGAATGATAGAAAGGACGTATCTATGGCCGTACATGATCTCAGCACTTCAAAGGTGCGAATATTCGCTTAGTTGTGGCTCTATTGCGTCTGCGCACGTCTAGAATGATAGAAAGGACGTATCTATGGCCATACATCATCTCAGCACTTCAAAGGTGCGAATATCGCTTAGTTGTGGCTCTATTGCGTCTGCGCACGTCTAGAATGATAGAAAGGACGTATCTATGGCCGTACATCATCTCAGCACTTCAAGAGCGAATATACGCTTAGTTGTGGCTCTATTGCGTCTGCGCACGTCTAGTATGATAGAAAGGACGTATCTATGGCCGTACATCATCTCAGCACTTCAAAGAGCGAATATACGCTTAGTTGTGGCTCTATTGCGTCTGCGCACGTCTAGTATGAGAAAGGACGTATCTATGGCCGTACATCATCTCAGCACTTCAAAGGTGCAAATATCGCTTAGTTGTGGCTCTATTGCGTCTGCGCACGTCTAGAATGATAGAAAGGACGTATCAATGGCCATACATCACACACAAAGGTGCAATATCGCTTAGTTGTGGCTCTATTGCGTCTGCGCACGTCTAGAATGATAGAAAGGACGTATCTATGGCCGTACATCATCTCAGCACTTCAAAGGTGCAATATTCGCTTAGTTGTGGCTCTATTGCGTCTGCGCACGTCTAGTATGATAGAAAGGACGTATCTATGGCCGTACATCATCTCAGCACTTCACAAGAGCGAAATTCGCTTAGTTGTGGCTCTATTGCGTCTGCGCACGTCTAATGATAGAAAGGACGTATCTATGGCCGTACATCATCTCAGCACTTCAAAAGAGCGAATATTCGCTTAGTTGTGGCTCTATTGCGCTGCGCACGTCTAGAATGATAGAAAGGACGTATCTATGGCCGTACATCATCTCAGCACTTCAAAGGTGCAAATATTCGCTTTTGTGGCTCTATTGCGTCTGCGCACGTCTAGAATGATAGAAGACGTATCTATGGCCGTACATGATCTCAGCACTTCAAAGGTGCAATATCGCTTAGTTGTGGCTCTATTGCGTCTGCGCACGTCTAGAATGATAGAAAGGACGTATCTATGGCCGTACATCATCTCAGCACTTCAAAGAGCGAATATTCGCTTAGTTGTGGCTCTATTGCGTCTGCGCACGTCTAGAATGATAAAGAGGACGTATCTATGGCCGTACATCATCTCAGCACTTCAAGAGAGCGAATATTCGCTTAGTTGTGGCTCTATTGCGTCTGCGCACGTCTAGAATGATAGAAAGGACGTATCAATGGCCATACATGATCTCAGCACTTCAAAGGTGCAAATATTCGCTTAGTTGTGGCTCTATTGCGTCTGCGCACGTCTAGAATGATAGAAAGGACGTATCTATGGCCGTACATCATCTCAGCACTTCAAAGGTGCAAATATACGCTTAGTTGTGGCTCTATTGCGTCTGCGCACGTCTAGATTGATAGAAAGGACGTATCTATGGCCGTACATCATCTCAGCACTTCAAAGTGCAATATTCGCTTAGTTGTGGCTCTATTGCGTTGCGCACGTCTAATATGATAGAAAGGACGTATCAATGGCCGTACATGATCTCAGCACTTCAAGGTGCAAATATTCGCTTAGTTGTGGCTCTATTGCGTCTGCGCACGTCTAGAATGATAGAAAGGACGTATCTATGGCCGTACATCATCTCAGCACTTCACAAGAGCGAATATACGCTTAGTTGTGGCTCTATTGCGTCTGCGCACGTCTAGAATGATAGAAAGGACGTATCTATGGCCGTACATCATCTCAGCACTTCACAAGAGCGAATATTCGCTTAGTTGTGGCTCTATTGCGTCTGCGCACGTCTATAATGATAGAAAGGACGTATCTATAGCCGTACATCATCTCAGCAATTTCAAAGAGCGAATATTCGCTTAGTTGTGGCTCTATTGCGTCTGCGCACGTCTAGAATGATAGAAAGGACGTATCTATGGCCGATCATCATCTCAGCACTTCAAAGGTGCGGATATTCACTGTGTGGCTCTATTGCGTTTGCGCACGTCTAGTATGATAGAAAGGACGTATCTATGGCCGTACATCATCTCAGCACTTCAAAGGTGCAATATCGCTTAGTTGTGGCTCTATTGCGTCTGCGCACGTCTAGAATGATAGAAAGGACGTATCTATGGCCGTACATCATCTCAGCACTTCAAGAGAGCGAATATTCGCTTAGTTGTGGCTCTATTGCGTCTGCGCACGTCTAGAATGATAGAAAGGACGTATCTATGGCCGTACATGATCTCAGCACTTCAAAGGTGCAAATATTCGCTTAGTTGTGGCTCTATTGCGTCTGCGCACGTCTAGAATGATAGAAAGGACGTATCTATGGCCGTACATGATCTCAGCACTTCAAAAGAGCGAATATTCGCTTAGTTGTGGCTCTATTGCGTCTGCGCACGTCTAGAATGATAGAAAGGACGTATCTATGGCCGTACATCATCTCAGCACTTCAAGAGAGCGAATATTCGCTTAGTTGTGGCTCTATTGCGTCTGCGCACGTCTAGTATGATAGAAAGGACGTATCTATGGCCGTACATCATCTCAGCACTTCAAAGGGCGAATATTCGCTTAGTTGTGGCTCTATTGCGTCTGCGCACGTCTAGAATGATAGACAGGACGTATCAATGGCCATACATCATCTCAGCACTTCAAAGGTGCAAATATTCGCTTAGTTGTGGCTCTATTGCGTCTGCGCACGTCTAGAATGATAGAAAGGACGTATCTATGGCCGTACATCATCTCAGCACTTCAAAGCGAAATACGCTTAGTTGTGGCTCTATTGCGTCTGCGCACGTCTAGAATGATAGAAAGGACGTATCTATGGCCGTACATCATCTCAGCACTTCAAAGAGCGAATTACGCTTAGTTTGTGGCTCTATTGCGTCTGCGCACGTCTAGTATGATAGAAAGGACGTATCTATGGCCGTACATCATCTCAGCATTTCAAATGAGCGAATATTCGCTGAGTTGTGGATCTATTGCGTCTGCGCACGTCTAGTATGATAGAAAGGACGTATCTATGGCCGTACATCATCTCAGCACTTCAAAGGCGAGCAAATATTCGCTTAGTTGTGGCTCTATTGCGTCTGCGCACGTCTAGTATAATAGAAAGGACGTATCTATGGCCGTACATCATCTCAGCACTTCAAAGGGCGAATATTCGCTTAGTTGTGGCTCTATTGCGTCTGCGCACGTCTAGAATGATAGAAAGGACGTATCTATGGCCGTACATCATCTCAGCACTTCAAAGGTTCGAATATACGCTTAGTTTGTGGCTCTATTGCGTCTGCGCACGTCTAGAATGATAGAAGGACGTATCTATGGCCGTACATATCTCAGCACTTCAAAGTGCGAATATCGCTTAGTTGTGGCTCTATTGCGTCTGCGCACGTCTAGAATGATAGAAAGGACGTATCTATGGCCGTACATCATCTCAGCACTTCAAATGAGCGAATATTCGCTTAGTTGTGGCTCTATTGCGTCTGCGCACGTCTAGTATGATAGACGAACGTATCAACGGCCGTACATCATCTCAGCACTTCACAAGAGCGAATTCGCTTAGTTGTGGCTCTATTGCGTCTGCGCACGTCTAGAATGATAGAAAGGACGTATCTATGGCCGTACATCATCTCAGCACTTAAGAGCGAATATTCGCTTAGTTGTGGCTCTATTGCGTCTGCGCACGTCTAGAATGATAAACAGGACGTATCAATGGCCATACATGATCTCAGCACTTAAACGGTGCAAATATTCGCTTAGTTGTGGCTCTATTGCGTCTGCGCACGTCTAGAATGATAGAAAGGACGTATCTATGGCCGTACATCATCTCAGCACTTCACAAGAGCGAATTCACGCTTAGTTGTGGCTCTATTGCGTCTGCGCACGTCTAGTATGATAAAAGGACGTATCTATGGCCGTACATCATCTCAGCACTTCAAGAGAGCGAATATTCGCTTAGTTGTGGCTCTATTGCGTCTGCGCACGTCTAGAATGATAGAAAGGACGTATCTATGGCCGTACATCATCTCAGCACTTCAAAGGCGAATATTCGCTTAGTTGTGGCTCTATTGCGTCTGCGCACGTCTAGTATGATAGAAAGGACGTATATGGCCGTACATCATCTCAGCACTTCAAAGGCGAATATTCGCTTAGTTGTGGCTCTATTGCGTCTGCGCACGTCTAGAATGATAGAAAGGACGTATCTATGGCCGTACATCATCTCAGCACTTCAAGCGAGCAAATATTCGCTTAGTTGTGGCTCTATTGCGTCTGCGCACGTCTAGAATGATAGAAGGACGTATCTATGGCCGTACATATCTCAGCACTTCAAAGGTGCGAATATTCGCTTAGTTGTGGCTCTATTGCGTCTGCGCACGTCTAGAATGATAGAAAGGACGTATCTATGGCCGTACATCATCTCAGCACTTCAAAGAAGCGAATATACGCTTAGTTGTGGCTCTATTGCGTCTGCGCACGTCTAGTATGATAGACAGGACGTATCTATGGCCGTACATCATCTCAGCACTTCAAAGTGCGAATATTCGCTTAGTTGTGGCTCTATTGCGTCTGCGCACGTCTAGAATGATAGAAAGGACGTATCTATGGCCGTACATCATCTCAGCACTTAAAGGGCGAATATTCGCTTAGTTGTGGCTCTATTGCGTCTGCGCACGTCTAGAATGATAGAAAGGACGTAATGGCCTACATGATCTCAGCACTTCAAAGGTGCAAATATTCGCTTAGTTGTGGCTCTATTGCGTCTGCGCACGTCTAGAATGATAGAAAGGACGTATCTATGGCCGTACATCATCTCAGCACTTCACAAGAGCGAAATACGCTTAGTTGTGGCTCTATTGCGTCTGCGCACGTCTAGAATGATAGAAAGGACGTATCTATGGCCGTACATCATCTCAGCACTTCAAAGAGCGAATTCGCTTAGTTGTGGCTCTATTGCGTCTGCGCACGTCTAATGATAGAAAGGACGTATCTATGGCCGTACATCATCTCAGCACTTCAAGAGAGCGAATATTCGCTTAGTTGTGGCTCTATTGCGTCTGCGCACGTCTAGAATGATAGAAAGGACGTATCAATGGCCGTACATCATCTCAGCACTTCAAAGGTGCAAATATTCGCTTAGTTGTGGCTCTATTGCGTCTGCGCACGTCTAGAATGATAGAAAGGACGTATCTATGGCCGTACATCATCTCAGCACTTCAAAGCGAAATACGCTTAGTTGTGGCTCTATTGCGTCTGCGCACGTCTAGAATGATAGAAAGGACGTATCTATGGCCGTACATCATCTCAGCACTTCAAAGAGCGAATATACGCTTAGTTTGTGGCTCTATTGCGTCTGCGCACGTCTAGTATGATAGAAAGGACGTATCTATGGCCGTACATCATCTCAGCACTTCACAAGAGCGAATATTCGCTTAGTTGTGGCTCTATTGCGTCTGCGCACGTCTAGTATGATAGAAAGGACGTATCTATGGCCGTACATCATCTCAGCACTTCAAGAGAGCGAATATTCGCTTAGTTGTGGCTCTATTGCGTCTGCGCACGTCTAGAATGATAGAAAGGACGTATCAATGGCCGTACATCATCTCAGCACTTCAAAGGTGCAAATATTCGCTTAGTTGTGGCTCTATTGCGTCTGCGCACGTCTAGAATGATAGAAAGGACGTATCTATGGCCGTACATCATCTCAGCACTTCAAAGGTGCGAATATACGCTTAGTTGTGGCTCTATTGCGTCTGCGCACGTCTAGTATGATAGAAAGGACGTATCTATGGCCGTACATCATCTCAGCACTTCAAAGGTGCAAATATCATGCTTAGTTGTGGCTCTATTGCGTCTGCGCACGTCTAGTATGATAGAAAGGACGTATCTATGGCCGTACATCATCTCAGCACTTCAAGAGCGAATATTCGCTTAGTTGTGGCTCTATTGCGTCTGCGCACGTCTAGAATGATAGACAGGACGTATCAATGGCCATACATGATCTCAGCACTTCAAAGGTGCAAATTCGCTTAGTTGTGGCTCTATTGCGTCTGCGCACGTCTAGAATGATAGAAAGGACGTATTATGGCCGTACATCATCTCAGCACTTCAAAGTGCGAATATCGCTTAGTTGTGGCTCTATTGCGTCTGCGCACGTCTAGAATGATAGAAGGACGTATCAATGGCCATACATGATCTCAGCACTTCAAAGGTGCGAATATTCGCTTAGTTGTGGCTCTATTGCGTCTGCGCACGTCTAGAATGATAGAAAGGACGTATCTATGGCCGTACATCATCTCAGCACTTCAAAAGAGCGAATATTCGCTTAGTTGTGGCTCTATTGCGTCTGCGCACGTCTAGAATGATAGAAAGGACGTATCTATGGCCGTACATCATCTCAGCACTTCAAAGGTGCGAATATTCGCTTAGTTGTGGCTCTATTGCGTCTGCGCACGTCTAGTATGATAGAAAGGACGTATCTATGGCCGTACATCATCTCAGCACTTCAAAGGTGCAATATTCGCTTAGTTGTGGCTCTATTGCGTCTGCGCACGTCTAGAATGATAGAAAGGACGTATCTATGGCCGTACATCATCTCAGCACTTCAAGGTGCGAATTCGCTTAGTTGTGGCTCTATTGCGTCTGCGCACGTCTAGAATGATAGAAAGGACGTATCTATGGCCATACATGATCTCAGCACTTCAAAGAGCGAATATACGCTTAGTTGTGGCTCTATTGCGTCTGCGCACGTCTAGAATGATAGAAAGGACGTATCAATGGCCATACATGATCTCAGCACTTCAAAGGTGCGAATATTCGCTTAGTTGTGGCTCTATTGCGTCTGCGCACGTCTAGAATGATAGAAAGGACGTATCTATGGCCGTACATCATCTCAGCACTTCAAAGGTGCAATATTCGCTTAGTTGTGGCTCTATTGCGTCTGCGCACGTCTAGAATGATAGACAGGACGTATCAATGGCCATACATGATCTCAGCACTTCAAAGGTGCGAATATTCGCTTAGTTGTGGCTCTATTGCGTCTGCGCACGTCTAGAATGATAGAAAGGACGTATCTATGGCCGTACATCATCTCAGCACTTCACAAGAGCGAATATACGCTTAGTTGTGGCTCTATTGCGTCTGCGCACGTCTAGAATGATAG
>MBPM02000266.1:0-43307 GCA_001695595.3 Plasmopara viticola | reverse complement strand
TGTTTATAAATAAGAAGTTGGGTTTGCGATATACCGGTTTGGTGGCCTTGTGGTCCAGTGGTATGATTCTCGCTTAGGGTGCGAGAGGTCCCGGATTCGATCTCCGGCAAGGCCCTATTTCTGCTCCTTCTTTTAATGGAAATTTCATTTTGCGAAATTTGTTACTGTTAGCTTTGTGTTATCTTGCTGGCTTGGTAGATGCTTAAGGGTCAGCTGTCAACTTCACTTTGTACGAACGGTATACGTTAAATTGTTTCATTGTCATACCAGCAGCTCTGTAGGGAGCGAAAGATCGGCATCGTCGTAGCATTAGTGCATCACGAAAACGAGCAAGCCCACGCTGATGATATTGTCTATAAATAAGAAGTTGGGTTTGCGATATCCGGGTCCGTGGCCTTGTGGTCTAGTGGTATGATTCTCGCTTAGGGTGCGAGAGGTCCCGGATTCGATCTCCGGCAAGGCCCTATTTCTGCTCCCTATTTTAATGGAAATTTCATTTTGCGAAATTTGTTTCTGTTAGCTTTGTGTTATCTTGCTGGCTTGGTAGATGCTTAAGGGTCAGCTATCAACTTCACTTTGTACGAACGGTATACTTCAAATTGTTTTATGGTCATATCAGCAGCTCTGTAGGGAGTGAAAGATCGGCATCGTCGTAGCATTAGTGCATCACGAAAACGAGCAAGCCCACGCTGATGATATTGTTTATAAATAAGAAGTTGGGTTTGCGATATACCGGTTCGGTGGCCTTGTGGTCTAGTGGTATGATTCTCGCTTAGGGTGCGAGAGGTCCCGGATTCGATCTCCGGCAAGGCCCTATTTCTGCTCCTTCTTTTAATGGAAATTTCATTTTGCTAAATTTGTTTCTAAGTGCTTTGTGTTAGCTTACTGGCTTGGTAGATGCTTAAGGGTCAGCTGTCAATTCACTTTGTACGAACGGTATACTTCAAATTGTTTCATGTCATACAGCAGCTCTGTAGGAGTGAAAGATCGGCATCGTCGTAGCATTAGTCCATCACGAAAACGAGCAAGCCCACGCTGATGATATTGTTTATAAATAAGAGTTGGGTTTGCGATATACCGGTTCGGTGGCCTTGTGATCTAGTGGTATGATTCTCGCTTAGGGTGCGAGAGGTCCCGGATTCGATCTCCGGCAAGGCCCTATTGCTGCTCCCTATTTCAATGGAAATTTCAATTTGCAAATTTGTTTTGCGCTTTGTGTAATCTTGCTGGCTTGGTAGATGCTTAAAGGGTCAGCTATCAATTTCACTTTGTACGAACGGTATACTTCAAATTGTTTTATGGTCATATCAGCAGCTCTAAGGAGTGAAAGATCGGCATCGTCGTAGCATTAGTGCATCACGAAAACGAGCAAGCCCACGCTGATGATATTGTTTATAAATAAGAAGTTGGGTTTGCGATATACCGGTTCGGTGGCCTTGTGGTCTAGTGGTATGATTCTCGCTTAGGGTGCGAGAGGTCCCGGATTCGATCTCCGGCAAGGCCCTATTTCTGCTCCTTTTAATGGAAATTTCATTTTGCGAATTTGTTTCTGTGCGCTTTGTGTATCTTGCTGGCTTGGTAGATGCTTAAGGGTCAGCTTCAACTTCACTTTGTACGAACGGTATACTTAAATTGTTTCATGGTCATACAGCAGCTCTGTAGGGAGCGAAAGATCGGCATCGTCGTAGCATTAGTGCATCACGAAAACGAGCAAGCCACGCTGATGATATTGTCTATAAAAAGAAGTTGGGTTTGCGATATACCGGTTCGGTGGCCTTGTGGTCTAGTGGTATGATTCTCGCTTAGGGTGCGAGAGGTCCCGGATTCGATCTCCGGCAAGGCCCTATTTGCTCCTATTTTAATGGAAATTTCATTTTGCTAAATTTGTTTCTTGCGCTTTGTGTATCTTGCTGGCTTGGTAGATGCTTAAGAAGGGTCAGCTATCAATTTCACTTTGTACGAACGGTATACTTCTAATTGTTTTATGGTCATACCAGCAGCTCTATAAGGAGGGAAAGATCGGCATCGTCGTAGCATTAGTGCATCACGAAAACGAGCAAGCCCGCTGATGATATTGTTTATAAATAAGAAGTTGGGTTTGCGATATACCGGTTCGGTGGCCTTGTGGTCTAGTGGTATGATTCTCGCTTAGGGTGCGAGAGGTCCCGGATTCGATCTCCGGCAAGGCCCTATTTCTGCTCCCTATTTTAATGGAAATTTCATTTTGCAAATTTGTTTTGCGCTTTGTGTTATCTTGCTGGCTTGGTAGATGCTTAAGGGTCAGCTGTCAATTTCACTTTGTACGAACGGTATACTTCAAATTGTTTTATGGTCATATCAGCAGCTCTGTAAGGAGTGAAAGATCGGCATCGTCGTAGCATTAGTGCATCACGAAAACGAGCAAGCCCACGCTGATGATATTGTCTATAAATAAGAAGTTGGGTTTGCGATATCCGGTTCCGTGGCCTTGTGGTCTAGTGGTATGATTCTCGCTTAGGGTGCGAGAGGTCCCGGATTCGATCTCCGGCAAGGCCCTATTTCTGCTCCTTATTTTAATGGAAATTTCATTTTGCGAAATTTGTTTGTGCGCTTTGTGTTATCTTGCTGGCTTGGTAGATGCTTAAGGGTCGGCTATCAATTCACTTTGTACGAACGGTATACTTCAAATTGTTTTATGGTCATATCAGCAGCTCTGTAAGGAGTGAAAGATCGGCATCGTCGTAGCATTAGTGCATCACGAAAACGAGCAAGCCCACGCTGATGATATTCTTTATAAATAAGAAGTTGGGTTTGCGATATACCGGTTCGGTGGCCTTGTGGTCTAGTGGTATGATTCTCGCTTAGGGTGCGAGAGGTCCCGGATTCGATCTCCGGCAAGGCCCTATTGCTGCTCCCTATAATAGTGGAAATTTCATTTCGCGAATTTTGTTTCTGTGCCATCTTGCTGGCTTGGCTGGTGCTTAAGGAAGGGTCAATATCAATTCACTTCAGACGAACGGTATACTTCAAACTTTATTATGGTTATATCAGCAGCTCTGTAAGGAGTGAAAGGTCGGCATTATTGTAGCATTGGAAGATCAGAAATAAGATTGAGCCCGCGCTAATGATATTGTTTATCAATAAGAAGTTGGGTTTGCGATATACCGGTTTGGTGGCCTTGTGGTCTAGTGGTATGATTCTCGCTTAGGGTGCGAGAGGTCCCGGATTCGATCTCCGGCAAGGCCCTATTTCTGTTCCTATTTTAATGGAAATTTCATTTTGCAAATTTGTTTTTGCGCTTTGTGTAATCTTGCTGGCTTGGTAGATGCTTAAGGGTCAGCTATCAATTTCACTTTGTACGAACGGTATACTTCAAATTGTTTTATGGTCATATCAGCAGCTCTGTAAGGAGTGAAAGATCGGCATCGTCGTAGCATTAGTGATCACGAAAAAGCAAGCCACGCTGATGATATTGTTTAAATAAGAAGTTGGGTTTGCGATATACCGGTTCGGTGGCCTTGTGGTCTAGTGGTATGATTCTCGCTTAGGGTGCGAGAGGTCCCGGATTCGATCTCCGGCAAGGCCCTATTTCTGCTCCCTATTTTAATGGAAATTTCATTTTGCTAAATTTGTTTCTGTGCGCTTTGTGTTATCTTGCTGGCTTGGTAGATGCTTAAGGGTCAGCTGTCAATTTCACTTTGTACGAACGGTATACTTCAAATTGTTTTATGGTCATATCAGCAGCTCTGTAAGGAGTGAAAGATCGGCATCGTCGTAGCATTAGTGCATCACGAAAACGAGCAAGCCCACGCTGATGATATTGTTTATAAATAAGAAGTTGGGTTTGCGATATACCGGTTCGGTGGCCTTGTGGTCTAGTGGTATGATTCTCGCTTAGGGTGCGAGAGGTCCCGGATTCGATCTCCGGCAAGGCCCTATTTCTGCTCCTTCTTTCAATGGAAATTTCATTTTGCGAAATTTGTTACTGTGCGCTTTGTGTTATCTTGCTGGCTTGGTAGATGCTTAAGGGTCAGCTGTCAATTTCACTTTGTACGAACGGTATACTTCAAATTGTTTCATGGTCATACCAGCAGCTCTGTAGGGAGCGAAAGATCGGCATCGTCGTAGCATTAGTGCATCACGAAAACGAGCAAGCCCACGCTGATGATATTGTCTATAAATAAGAAGTTGGGTTTGCGATATCCGGTTCGGTGGCCTTGTGGTCTAGTGGTATGATTCTCGCTTAGGGTGCGAGAGGTCCCGGATTCGATCTCCGGCAAGGCCCTATTGCTGCTCCCTATTTTAGTGGAAATTTCATTTTGCAAATTTTGTTTCTGTGCAATCTTGCTGGCTTGGCTGGTGCTTAAGGAAGGGTTAATTATCAAATTCACTTCAGACGAACGGTATACTTCAAACTTTATTATGGTTATATCAGCAGCTCTGTAAGGAGTGAAAGATCGGCATTATTGTAGCATTGGAAGATCAGAAATAAGATTGAGCCCGCGCTAATGATATTGTTTATCAATAAGAAGTTGGGTTTGCGATATACCGGTTCGGTGGCCTTGTGGTCTAGTGGTATGATTCTCGCTTAGGGTGCGAGAGGTCCCGGATTCGATCTCCGGCAAGGCCCTATTTCTGCTCCTTCTTTTAATGGAAATTTCATTTTGCTAAATTTGTTTCTGAGCGCTTTGTGTAATCTTGCTGGCTTGGTAGATGCTTAAGGAAGGGTCAGCTATCAATTTCACTTTGTACGAACGGTATACTTCAAATTGTTTTATGGTCATATCAGCAGCTCTGTAAGGAGTGAAAGATCGGCATCGTCGTAGCATTCGTGCATCACGAAAACGAGCAAGCCCACGCTGATGATATTGTTTATAAATAAGAAGTTGGGTTTGCGATATACCGGTTCGGTGGCCTTGTGGTCTAGTGGTATGATTCTCGCTTAGGGTGCGAGAGGTCCCGGATTCGATCTCCGGCAAGGCCCTATTTCTGCTCCCTATTTTAATGGAAATTTCATTTTGCAAATTTTGTTTCTGTGCTTTTGTATTCTTGCTGGCTTGGTAGATGCTTAAGGGTCAGCTATCAACTTTACTTTGTACGAACGGTATACTTTGAATTGTTTTATGGTCATATCAGCAGCTCTGTAAGGAGTGAAAGATCGGCATCGTCGTAGCATTCGTGCATCACGAAAACGAGCAAGCCCACGCTGATGATATTCTATAAATAAGAAGTTGGGTTTGCGATATACCGGTTCGGTGGCCTTGTGGTCTAGTGGTATGATTCTCGCTTAGGGTGCGAGAGGTCCCGGATTCGATCTCCGGCAAGGCCCTATTTCTGTTCCTATTTTAATGGAAATTTCATTTTGCTAAATTTGTTTTTGCGCTTTGTGTTATCTTGCTGGCTTGGTAGATGCTTAAGGGTCAGCTGTCAACTTCACTTTGTACGAACGGTATACGTTAAATTGTTTCATTGTCATACCAGCAGCTCTGTAGGGAGCGAAAGATCGGCATCGTCGTAGCATTAGTGCATCACGAAAACGAGCAAGCCCACGCTGATGATATTGTCTATAAATAAGAAGTTGGGTTTGCGATATACCGGTTCGGTGGCCTTGTGGTCTAGTGGTATGATTCTCGCTTAGGGTGCGAGAGGTCCCGGATTCGATCTCCGGCAAGGCCCTATTGCTGCTCCCTATTTTAACGGAAACTTCATTTTGCTAAATTTGTTTCTGTGCGCTTTGTGTAATCTTGCTGGCTTGGTAGATGCTTAAGGGTCAGCTTCAATTTCACTTTGTACGAACGGTATACTTCAAATTGTTTTATGGTCATATCAGCAGCTCTGTAAGGAGTGAAAGATCGGCATCGTCGTAGCATTAGTGCATCACGAAAACGAGCAAGCCCACGCTGATGATATTCTTTATAAATAAGAAGTTGGGTTTGCGATATACCGGTTCGGTGGCCTTGTGGTCTAGTGGTATGATTCTCGCTTAGGGTGCGAGAGGTCCCGGATTCGATCTCCGGCAAGGCCCTATTTCTGTTTCTTCTTTTAATGGAAATTTCATTTTGCTAAATTTGTTACTGTGCGCTTTGTGTTATCTTGCTGGCTTGGTAGATGCTTAAGGGTCAGCTATCAACTTTACTTTGTACGAACGGTATACTTAAATTGTTTATGGTCATATCAGCAGCTCTGTAAGGAGTGAAAGATCGGCATCGTCGTAGCATTAGTGCATCACGAAAACGAGCAAGCCCACGCTGATGATATTGTTATAAATAAGAAGTTGGGTTTGCGATATACCGGTTCGGTGGCCTTGTGGTCTAGTGGTATGATTCTCGCTTAGGGTGCGAGAGGTCCCGGATTCGATCTCCGGCAAGGCCCTATTTCTGCTCCCTATTTTAATGGAAATTTCATTTTGCGAAATTTGTTTCTGTGCGCTTTGTGTTATCTTGCTGGCTTGGTAGATGCTTAAGGGTCAGCTGTCAATTTCACTTTGTACGAACGGTATACTTCAAATTGTTTATGGTCATATCAGCAGCTCTGTAAGGAGTGAAAGATCGGCATCGTCGTAGCATTAGTGCATCACGAAAACGAGCAAGCCCACGCTGATGATATTCTTTATAAATAAGAAGTTGGGTTTGCGATATACCGGTTCGGTGGCCTTGTGGTCTAGTGGTATGATTCTCGCTTAGGGTGCGAGAGGTCCCGGATTCGATCTCCGGCAAGGCCCTATTTCTGCTCCCTATTTTAATGGAAATTTCATTTTGCAAATTTGTTTCTGTGCAATCTTGCTGTTGGCTGGTACTTAAGGGTCAATTATCAATTTACTTTGTACGAACGGTATACTTCAAATTGTTTCATGGTCATATCAGCAGCTCTGTAAGGAGTGAAAGATCGGCATCGTCGTAGCATTAGCATCACGAAAACGAGCAAGCCCACGCTGATGATATTGTTTATAAATAAGAAGTTGGGTTTGCGATATACCGGTTCGGTGGCCTTGTGGTCTAGTGGTATGATTCTCGCTTAGGGTGCGAGAGGTCCCGAATTCGATCTCCGGCATGGCCCTATTTCTGTTCCTATTTTAATGGAATTTTATTTTGCTAAATTTGTTTCTAAGCGCTTTGTGTAATCTTGCTGGCTTGGTAGATGCTTGAAGGGTCAGCTATCAATTTCACTTTGTACGAACGGTATACTTCAAATTGTTTTATGGTCATATCAGCAGCTCTGTAAGGAGTGAAAGATCGGCATCGTCGTAGCATTAGTGCATCACGAAAACGAGCAAGCCCACGCTGATGATATTGTCTATAAATAAGAAGTTGGGTTTGCGATATCCGGTTCCGTGGCCTTGTGGTCTAGTGGTATGATTCTCGCTTAGGGTGCGAGAGGTCCCGGATTCGATCTCCGGCAAGGCCCTATTTCTGTTCCTATTTTAATGGAAATTTCATTTTGCTAAATTTGTTACTGTGCGCTTTGTGTTCTTGCTGGCTTGGTAGATGCTTCAAGGGTCAGCTGTCAATTTCACTTTGTACGAACGGTATACTTCAAATTGTTTTATGGTCATATCAGCAGCTCTGTAAGGAGTGAAAGATCGGCATCGTCGTAGCATTAGTGCATCACGAAAACGAGCAAGCCCACGCTGATGATATTCTTTATATATAAGAAGTTGGGTTTGCGATATACCGGTTCGGTGGCCTTGTGGTCTAGTGGTATGATTCTCGCTTAGGGTGCGAGAGGTCCCGGATTCGATCTCCGGCAAGGCCCTATTGCTGCTCCCTTTTATAGTGGAGATTTCATTTTGCAAATTTTGTTTCTGTGCAATCTTGCTGGCTTGGCTGGTGCTTAAGGAAGGGTTAATTATCAATTTAACTTTAGACGAATGGTATACTTCAAATTTTATCATGGTCACATCAGCAGCTCTGTAAGAAGTGAAAGATTGGCATTGTTGTAGCATCAGCAGATCAGAAATAAGATTAAGCCCACGCTGATGATATTGTTTATATAAGGAAGTTGGGTTTGCGATATACCGGTTCGGTGGTCTAGTGGTCTAGTGGTATGATTCTCGCTTAGGGTGCGAGAGGTCCCGGATTCGATCTCCGGCAAGGCCCTATTTCTGCTCCTTATTTTAATGGAAATTTCATTTTGCTAAATTTGTTTTTAAGCGCTTTGTGTAATCTTGCTGGCTTGGTAGATGCTTAATGAAGGGTCAGCTATCAATTTCACTTTGTACGAACGGTATACTTCAAATTGTTTTATGGTCATATCAGCAGCTCTGTAAGGAGTGAAAGATCGGCATCGTCGTAGCATTAGTGCATCACGAAAACGAGCAAGCCCACGCTGATGATATTGTTTATAAATAAGAAGTTGGATTTGCGATATACCATTTCGGTGGCCTTGTGGTCTAGTGGTATGATTCTCGCTTAGGAAGCGAGAGGTCCCGGATTCGATCTCCGGCAAGGCCCTATTTCTGCTCCTTCTTTTAATGGAAATTTCATTTTGCTAAATTTGTTACTGTGCGCTTTGTGTTACCTTGCTGGCTTTGTAGATGCTCAAGGATCAGCTGTCAATTTCACTTTGTACGAACGGTATACTTCAAATTTTTTTATGGTCATATCAGCAGCTCTGTAAGGAGTGAAAGATCGGCATCGTCGTAGCATTAGTGCATCACGAAAACGAGCAAGCCCACGCTGATGATATTCTTTATAAATAAGAAGTTGGGTTTGCGATATACCGGTTCGGTGACCTTGTGGTCTAGTGGTATGATTCTCGCTTAGGGTGCGAGAGGTCCCGGATTCGATCTCTGGCACGGCCCAATTGCTGCTCCCTTTTTAGTGGAGATTTCATTTTGCAAATTTCGTTTCTGTGCAATCATGCTGGCTTGGCTGGTGCTTAAGGAAGGGTCAATTATCAATTTAACTTTAGACAAATGGTATACTTCAAATTTTATCATGGTCACATCAGCAGCTCTGTAAGGAGTGAAGGATTGGCATTGTTGTAGCATCAGCAGATCAGAAATAAGATTAAGCCCACGCTGATGATATTGTTTATATAAGGAAGTTGGGTTTGCGATATACCGGTTCGGTGGTCTAGTGGTCTAGTGGTATGATTCTCGCTTAGGAAGCGAGAGGTCCCGGATTCGATCTCCGGCAAGGCCCTATTTCTGCTCCTTATTTTAATGGAAATTTCATTTTGCTAAATTTGTTTTTAAGCGCTTTGTGTAATCTTGCTGGCTTGGTAGATGCTTAAGGAAGGGTCAGCTATCAATTTCACTTTGTACGAACGGTATACTTCAAATTGTTTTATGGTCATATCAGCAGCTCTGTAAGGAGTGAAAGATCGGCATCGTCGTAGCATTAGTGCATCACGAAAACGAGCAAGCCCACGCTGATGATATTCTTTATAAATAAGAAGTTGGGTTTGCGATATACCGGTTCGGTGATCTTGTGGTCTAGTGGTATGATTCTCGCTTAGGGTGCGAGAGGTCCCGGATTCGATCTCTGGCAAGGCCGTATTGCTGCTCCCTATTTTAATGGAAATTTCATTTTGGTAAATTTGTTTCTGTGCTCTTTATGTTTTCTTGCTGGCTTGGTAGATGCTTAAGGAAGGGTTAGCTATCAATTTCACTTAAGACTAACTGTATACTTTAAATTGTTTCATGGTCATACCAGCAGCTCTGTAGGGAGCGAAAGATCGGCATTGTTGTAGCATCAGCAGATCACAAATAAGATCAAGCCCACGCTAATGATATTGTTTATAAATAAGAAGTTGGGTTTGCGATAAACCGATTTGGTGGCTTTGTGGTCTAGTAGTATGGTTCTCGCTTAGGGTGCGAGAGGTCCCGGATTCGATCTCCGGCAAGGCCCTATTTCTGCTCCCTATTTTAATGGAAATTTCATTTCGCTAAATTTGTTTCTGTGCGCTTTGTGTAATCTTGCTGACTTGGTAGATGCTTAAGGGTCAGCTATCAACTTCACTTTGTACGAACGGTATACTTTAAATTGTTTCATGGTCATACCAGCAGCTCTGTAGGGAGCGAAAGATCGGCATCGTCGTAGCATTAGTGCATCACGAAAACGAGCAAGCCCACGCTGATGATATTGTCTATAAATAAGAAGTTGGGTTTGCGATATACCGGTTCGGTGGCCTTGTGGTCTAGTGGTATGATTCTCGCTTAGGGTGCGAGAGGTCCCGGATTCGATCTCCGGCAAGGCCCTATTGCTGCTCCCTATTTTAGTGAAAATGTCATTCTGCAATTTTTGTTTCTGTGCAATCTTGCTGGATTGGCTGGTGCTTAAGGAAGGGTCAATTATCAATTTAACTTTAGACGAATGGTATACTTCAAATTTTATCATGGTCACATCAGCAGCTCTGTAATGAGTGAAAGATTGGCATTGTTGTAGCATCAGCAGATCAGAAATATGATTGAGCCCACGCTGATATATTCTTTATAAATAAGAAGTTGGGTTTGCGATATACCGGTTCGGTGGCCTTGTGGTCTAGTGGTATGATTCTCGCTTAGGGTGCGAGAGGTCCCGGATTCGATCTCCGGCAAGGCCCTATTTCTGCTCCCTATTTTAATGGAAATTTTATTTTGCGAAATTTGTTTCTGTGCGCTTTGTGTTATCTTGCTGGCTTGGTAGATGCTTAAGGGTCAGCTGTCAATTTCACTTTGTACGAACGGTATACTTTAAATTGTTTTATGGTCATATCAGCAGCTCTGTAAGGAGTGAAAGATCGGCATCGTCGTAGCATTCGTGCATCACGAAAACGAGCAAGCCCACGCTGATGATATTGTTTATAAATAAGAAGTTGGGTTTGCGATATACCGGTTCGGTGGCCTTGTGGTCTAGTGGTATGATTCTCGCTTAGGGTGCGAGAGGTCCCGGATTCGATCTCCGGCAAGGCCCTATTTCTGCTCCCTATTTTAATGGAAATTTCATTTTGCTAAATTTGTTTTTAAGCGCTTTGTGTTACCTTGCTGGCTTGATAGATGCTCAAGTGTCAGCAGTCAATTTACTTTGTACGAACGGTATACTTCAAATTGTTTTATGGTCATATCAGCAGCTCTGTAAGGAGTGAAAGATCGGCATCGTCGTAGCATTAGTGCATCACGAAAACGAGCAAGCCCACGCTGATATATTCTTTATAAATAAGAAGTTGGGTTTGCGATATACCGGTTCCGTGGCCTTGTGGTCTAGTGGTATGATTCTCGCTTAGGGTGCGAGAGGTCCCGGATTCGATCTCCGGCAAGGCCCTATTGCTGCTCCCTATTTTACCGAAAATTTCATTTTGCTAAATTTGTTACTGTGCTCTTTGTGTTATCTTACTGGCTTGGTAGATGCTTAAGGGTCAGCTATCAATTTCACTTTGTACGAACGGTATACTTCAAATTGTTTTATGGTCATATCAGCAGCTCTGTATGGAGTGAAAGATCGGCATCGTCGTAGCATTCGTGCATCACGAAAACGAGCAAGCCCACGCTGATGATATTGTTTATAAATAAGAAGTTGGGTTTGCGATATACCGGTTCGGTGGTCTAGTGGTCTAGTGGTATGATTCTCGCTTAGGGTGCGAGAGGTCCCGGATTCGATCTCCGGCAAGGCCCTATTTCTGCTCCCTATTTTAATGGAAATTTCATTTCGCTAAATTTGTTTCTGTGCGCTTTGTGTAATCTTGCTGACTTGGTAGATGCTTAAGGGTCAGCTATCAGCTTCACTTTGTACGAACGGTATACTTTAAATTGTTTCATGGTCATACCAGCAGCTCTGTAGGGAGCAAAAGATCGGCATCGTCGTAGCATTAGTGCATCACGAAAACGAGCAAGCCCACGCTGATGATATTGTCTATAAATAAGAAGTTGGGTTTGCGATATACCGGTTCGGTGGCCTTGTGGTCTAGTGGTATGATTCTCGCTTAGGGTGCGAGAGGTCCCGGATTCGATCTCCGGCAAGGCCCTATTGCTGCTCTCTATTTTAGTGAAAATGTCATTCTGCAATTTTTGTTTCTGTGCAATCTTGCTGGATTGGCTGGTGCTTAAGGAAGGGTCAATTATCAATTTAACTTTAGACGAATGGTATACTTCAAATTTTATCATGGTCACATCAGCAGCTCTGTAATGAGTGAAAGATTGGCATTGTTGTAGCATCAGCAGATCAGAAATATGATTGAGCCCACGCTGATTATATTCTTTATAAATAAGAAGTTGGGTTTGCGATATACCGGTTCGGTGGCCTTGTGGTCTAGTGGTATGATTCTCGCTTAGGGTGCGAGAGGTCCCGGATTCGATCTCCGGCAAGGCCCTATTTCTGCTCCCTACTTTAATGAAATTTATTTTGCTAAATTTGTTACTGTGCGCTTTGGGTTATCTTGATGGCTTGGTAGATGCTTAAGGGTCAGCTGTCAATTTCACTTTGTACGAACGGTATACTTTAAATTGTTTTATGGTCAAATCAGCAGCTCTGTAAGGAGTGAAAGATTGGCATCGTCGTAGCATTCGTGCATCACGAAAACGAGCAAGCCCACGCTGATGATATTGTTTATAAATAAGAAGTTGGGTTTGCGATATACCGGTTCCGTGGCCTTGTGGTCTAGTGGTATGATTCTCGCTTAGGGTGCGAGGGGTCCCGGATTCGATCTCCGGCAAGGCCCTATTTCTGCTCCCTATTTTAATGGAAATTTCATTTTGCTAAATTTGTTTTTAAGCGCTTTGTGTTACCTTGCTGGCTTGATAGATGCTCAAGTGTCAGCAGTCAATTTTACTTTGTACGAACGGTATACTTCAAATTGTTTTATGGTCATATCAGCAGCTCTGTAAGGAGTGAAAGATCGGCATCGTCGTAGCATTAGTGCATCACGAAAACGAGCAAGCCCACGCTGATTATATTCTTTATAAATAAGAAGTTGGGTTTGCGATATACCGGTTCGGTGGTCTAGTGGTCTAGTGGTATGATTCTCGCTTAGGGTGCGAGAGGTCCCGGATTCGATCTCCGGCAAGGCCCTATTGCTGCTCCCAATTTTAATGGAAATTTCATTTTGCTAATTTTGTTACTGTGCGCTTTGTGTTATCTTGCTGGCTTGGTAGATGCTTAATGAAGGGTCAGCTATCAATTTCACTTTGTACGAACGGTATACTTCAAATTGTTTTATGGTCATATCAGCAGCTCTGTATGGAGTGAAAGATCGGCATCGTCGTAGCATTCGTGCATCACGAAAACGAGCAAGCCCACGCTGATGATATTGTTTATAAATAAGAAGTTGGGTTTGCGATATCCGGTTCGGTGGCCTTGTGGTCTAGTGGTATTATTCTCGCTTAGGGTGCGAGAGGTCCCGGATTCGATCTCCGGCAAGGCCCTGTTGCAGCTCCCTATTTTAGTGAAATTGTCATTCTGCAATTTTTGTTTCTGTGCAATCTTGCTGGCTTGGCTGGTGCTTAAGGAAGGGTCAATTATCAATTTAACTTTAGACGAATGGTATACTTCAAATTTTATCATGGTCACATCAGCAGCTCTGTGAGGAGTGAAAGATTGGCATTGTTGTAGCATCAGCAGATCAGAAATAAGATTGAGCCCGCGCTAATGATATTGTTTATCAATAAGAAGTTGGGTTTGCGATATACCGGTTTGGTGGCCTTGTGGTCTAGTGGTATGATTCTCGCTTAGGGTGCGAGAGGTCCCGGATTCGATCTCCGGCAAGGCCCTATTGCTGCTCCCTATAAAAGTGGATATTTCATTTTGCAAATTTGTTCCTGTGCAATCTTGCTGGCTTGGCTGGTGCTTAAGGAAAAGTTTAACTAACAATTTAACTTTAGACGAATGGTAAACTTCAAATTGTTTTATGGTTATATCAGCAGCTTTGTAAGGAGTGGAAGATCAGGATTGTCGTAGCATTTGTGCATCACGAAAACGAACAAGTTAACGCTGATGATAATGCTAGTGCATAAAATACAAAACAATATCGTCATATTTAAAAGGTACGTTTTTAAAGCTTGAGTGATATTAACGCTAACGAGGTTTCCACCGGTTCGATGGCCTTGGTCAAGTGGTATGATTCTCGCTTAGGATGCGAGAGGTCCCGGCTGGTATACTTCAAATTTAATTATGGTCATGTCAGCAGCTCTGTAAGGAGTGAAAGATCAGGATTGTCGTAGCATTTGTGCATCACGAAAACGAACAAGTTAATGCTGATAATAATGTTAGTGCATAAAATACAAAACAATATCGTCATATTTAAAAGATACGTTTCTAAAGCCTAAATGATATTGACGTTAACGAGGTTTCCACCGCTTCGGTGGCCTTGTGGTCTAGTGGTATGATTCTCGCTTAGGGTGCGAGAGGTCCCGGATTCGATCTTCGGCAAGGCCATATTGCTGCTCCCTATTTTAGTGGAATTTGCATTTTCGTAATTTTGTTTCTGTGCAATCTTGCTGGCTTGGCTGGTGCTTAAGAAAGAGTTAACTATCGATTTAACTTTGGACGAATGGTGTACTTCAAATTCTATCATGATCATATTAGCAGCTCTGTAAGGAGTGAAAGATTGGCATTGTTGTAGCATCAGCAGATCAGAAATAAGATCAAGCCCACGCTGATGATAATGTTTATAGATAAAAGATGAGTTTGCGATATACCGATTCGGTGGCCTTGTGGTCTAGTGGTGTGCTTTCAGCTTACTGTGCGAGAGGTCCCAGATTCGATCTTCGGCAAGGCCCTATTGCTGCTCCCTATTTTAATGGAAAGTGCATTTAGATATTTTTGTTTCTGCGCGCTATGTGTAATCTTGCTGGCTTGGTAGATGCATAAGGAAGGGTCAGCTTATAATTTCAGTTTAGGCGAATGGTATACTTCAGTTTTTCATGGTCATGTCGGCGGTTTTGTAAGGAGTGAAAGATCGGCATTGTCGTAGCAATAGTACATCACAAATAAGAACAAGACCACGCTGATGTAAATGTTTATGAATAAGAAGATGTGTTTGCGATATACCGGTTTGGTGGCCTTGTGGTCTAGTGGTGTGAGTCTCACTTAGGGTGCGAGAGGTCCCGGATTCGATCTCCGGCAAGGCCCTATTGCAGTTCCCTATTTTAGTGAAAATGTCATTCTGCAATTTTTGTTTCTGTGCAATCTTGCTGGATTGGCTGGTGCTTAAGGAAGGGTCAATCATCAATTTAACTTTAGACGAATGGTATACTTCAAATTTTATCATGGACACATCAGCAGCTCTGTAAGGAGTGAAAGATTGGCATTGTTGTAGCATCAGCAGATCAGAAATATGATTAAGCCCACGCTGATGATATTGTTTATATAAAGAAGTTGGGTTTGCGATATACCGGTTCGGTGGTCTAGTGGTCTAGTGGTATGATTCTCGCTTAGGGTGCGAGAGGTCCCGGATTCGATCTCCGGCAAGGCCCTATTGCTGCTTCCTATTTTAATGGAAATTTCATTTTGCTAAATTTGTTTTTAAGCGCTTTGTGTAATCTTGCTGGCTTGGTAGATGCTTAAGGAAGGGTCAGCTATCAATTTCACTTAAGACTAACTGTATACTTCAAATTGTTTTATGGTCATATCAGCAGCTCTGTAAGGAGTGAAAGATCGGCATCGTCGTGGCATCAGTAGATCACAAATAAGATCAAGGCCACGCTGATGATATTGTTTATAAATAAGAAGTTGGGTTTGCGATATACCGATTTGGTGGCTTTGTGGTCTAGTGGTATGATTCTCGCTTAGGGTGCGAGAGGTCCCGGATTCGATCTCCGGCAAGGCCCTATTTCTGCTCCCTATTTTAATGGAAATTTCATTTTGCTAAATTTGTTTCTGTGCGCTTTGTGTTACCTTGCTGGCTTGGTAGATGCTCAAGGGTCAGCTGTCGATTACACTTTGTACGAACGGTGTACTTCAAAATGTTTTATGGTCATATCAGCAGCTCTGTAAGGAGTGAAAGATCGGCATCGTCGTAGCATTCGTGCATCACGAAAACGAGCAAGCCCACGCTGATGATATTGTTTATAAATAAGAAGTTTGGGTTGCGATATACCGGTTCGGCGGCCTTGTGGTCCAGTGGTATGATTCTCGCTTAGGGTGCGAGAGGTCCCGGATTCGATCTCCGGCAAGGCCCTATTTTTGCTCCTTATTTTAATGGAAATTTCATTTTGCGAAATTTGTTACTGTTAGCTTTGTGTTATCTTGCTGGCTTGGTAGATGCTTAAGGGTCAGCTATCAACTTCACTTTGTACGAACGGTATACGTTAAATTGTTTCATTGTCATACCAGCAGCTCTGTAGGGAGCGAAAGATCGGCACGGTCGTAGCATTAGTGCATCACGAAAACGAGCAAGCCCACGCTGATGATATTGTCTATAAATAAGAAGTTGGGTTTGCGATATACCGGTTCGGTGGCCTTGTGGTCTAGTGGTATGATTCTCGCTTAGGGTGCGAGAGGTCCCGGATTCGATCTCCGGCAAGGCCCTATTGCTGCTCTCTATTTTAGTGAAAATGTCATTCTGCAATTTTTGTTTCTGTGCAATCTTGCTGGATTGGCTGGTGCTTAAGGAAGGGTCAATTATCAATTTAACTTTAGACGAACGGTATACTTCAAACTTTATTATGGTTATATCAGCAGCTCTGTAAGGAGTGAAAGTTCGGCATTATTGTAGCATTGGAAGATCAGAAATAAGATTGAGCCCACGCTGATTATATTCTTTATATAAAGAAGTTGGGTTTGCGATATACCGGTTCGGTGGCCTTGTGGTCTAGTGGTATGATTCTCGCTTAGGGTGCGAGAGGTCCCGGATTCGATCTCCGGCAAGGCCCTATTTCTGCTCCCTACTTTAATGAAAATTTATTTTGCTAAATTTGTTACTGTGCGCTTTGGGTTATCTTGATGGCTTGGTAGATGCTTAAGGGTCAGCTGTCAATTTCACTTTGTACGAACGGTATACTTTAAATTGTTTTATGGTCAAATCAGCAGCTCTGTAAGGAGTGAAAGATTGGCATCGTCGTAGCATTCGTGCATCACGAAAACGAGCAAGGCCACGCTGATGATATTGTTTATAAATAAGAAGTTGGGTTTGCGATAAACCGATTTGGTGGCTTTGTGGTCTAGTGGTATGGTTCTCGCTTAGGGTGCGAGAGGTCCCGGATTCGATCTCCGGCAAGGCCCTATTTCTGCTCCCTATTTTAATGGAAATTTCATTTCGCTAAATTTGTTTCTGTGCGCTTTGTGTAATCTTGCTGACTTGGTAGATGCTTAAGGGTCAGCTATCAGCTTCACTTTGTACGAACGGTATACTTTAAATTGTTTCATGGTCATACCAGCAGCTCTGTAGGGAGCAAAAGATCGGCATCGTCGTAGCATTAGTGCATCACGAAAACGAGCAAGCCCACGCTGATGATATTGTCTATAAATAAGAAGTTGGGTTTGCGATATACCGGTTCGGTGGCCTTGTGGTCTAGTGGTATGATTCTCGCTTAGGGTGCGAGAGGTCCCGGATTCGATCTCCGGCAAGGCCCTATTGCTGCTCTCTATTTTAGTGAAAATGTCATTCTGCAATTTTTGTTTCTGTGCAATCTTGCTGGATTGGCTGGTGCTTAAGGAAGGGTCAATTATCAATTTAACTTTAGACGAATGGTATACTTCAAATTTTATCATGGTCACATCAGCAGCTCTGTAATGAGTGAAAGATTGGCATTGTTGTAGCATCAGCAGATCAGAAATATGATTGAGCCCACGCTGATGATATTGTTTATATAAAGAAGTTGGGTTTGCGATATACCGGTTCGGTGGCCTTGTGGTCTAGTGGTATGATTCTCGCTTAGGGTGCGAGAGGTCCCGGATTCGATCTCCGGCAAGGCCCTATTTCTGCTCCCTACTTTAATGAAAATTTATTTTGCTAAATTTGTTACTGTGCGCTTTGGGTTATCTTGATGGCTTGGTAGATGCTTAAGGGTCAGCTGTCAATTTCACTTTGTACGAACGGTATACTTTAAATTGTTTTATGGTCAAATCAGCAGCTCTGTAAGGAGTGAAAGATTGGCATCGTCGTAGCATTCGTGCATCACGAAAACGAGCAAGCCCACGCTGATGATATTGTTTATAAATAAGAAGTTGGGTTTGCGATATACCGGTTCCGTGGCCTTGTGGTCTAGTGGTATGATTCTCGCTTAGGGTGCGAGGGGTCCCGGATTCGATCTCCGGCAAGGCCCTATTTCTGCTCCCTATTTTAATGGAAATTTCATTTTGCTAAATTTGTTTTTAAGCGCTTTGTGTTACCTTGCTGGCTTGATAGATGCTCAAGTGTCAGCAGTCAATTTTACTTTGTACGAACGGTATACTTCAAATTGTTTTATGGTCATATCAGCAGCTCTGTAAGGAGTGAAAGATCGGCATCGTCGTAGCATTAGTGCATCACGAAAACGAGCAAGCCCACGCTGATTATATTCTTTATAAATAAGAAGTTGGGTTTGCGATATACCGGTTCGGTGGTCTAGTGGTCTAGTGGTATGATTCTCGCTTAGGGTGCGAGAGGTCCCGGATTCGATCTCCGGCAAGGCCCTATTGCTGCTCCCAATTTTAATGGAAATTTCATTTTGCTAATTTTGTTACTGTGCGCTTTGTGTTATCTTGCTGGCTTGGTAGATGCTTAACGAAGGGTCAGCTATCAATTTCACTTTGTACGAACGGTATACTTCAAATTGTTTTATGGTCATATCAGCAGCTCTGTATGGAGTGAAAGATCGGCATCGTCGTAGCATTAGTGCATCACGAAAACGAGCAAGCCCACGCTGATGATATTGTTTATAAATAAGAAGTTGGGTTTGCGATATACCGGTTCGGTGGCCTTGTGGTCTAGTGGTATTATTCTCGCTTAGGGTGCGAGAGGTCCCGGATTCGATCTCCGGCAAGGCCCTGTTGCAGCTCCCTATTTTAGTGAAATTGTCATTCTGCAATTTTTGTTTCTGTGCAATCTTGCTGGCTTGGCTGGTGCTTAAGGAAGGGTCAATTATCAATTTAACTTTAGACGAATGGTATACTTCAACTTTTATCATGGTCACATCAGCAGCTCTGTGAGGAGTGAAAGATTGGCATTGTTGTAGCATCAGCAGATCAGAAATAAGATTAAGCCCACGCTGATGATATTCTTTATAAATAAGAAGTTGGGTTTTCGATTCATCGGTTCGGTGGCCTTGTGGTCTAGTGGTATGATTCTCGCTTAGGGTGCGAGAGGTCCCGGATTCGATCTCCGGCAAGGCCCTATTGCTGCTCCCTATAAAAGTGGATATTTCATTTTGCAAATTTGTTCCTGTGCAATCTTGCTGGCTTGGCTGGTGCTTAAGGAAAAGTTTAACTATCAATTTAACTTTAGACGAATGGTAAACTTCAAATTGTTTTATGGTTATATCAGCAGCTTTGTAAGGAGTGGAAGATCAGGATTGTCGTAGCATTTGTGCATCACGAAAACGAACAAGTTAACGCTGATGATAATGCTAGTGCATAAAATACAAAACAATATCGTCATATTTAAAAGGTACGTTTTTAAAGCTTGAGTGATATTAACGCTAACGAGGTTTCCACCGGTTCGATGGCCTTGGTCAAGTGGTATGATTCTCGCTTAGGATGCGAGAGGTCCCGGCTGGTATACTTCAAATTTAATTATGGTCATGTCAGCAGCTCTGTAAGGAGTGAAAGATCAGGATTGTCGTAGCATTTGTGCATCACGAAAACGAACAAGTTAATGCTGATAATAATGTTAGTGCATAAAATACAAAACAATATCGTCATATTTAAAAGATACGTTTCTAAAGCCTAAATGATATTGACGTTAACGAGGTTTCCACCGCTTCGGTGGCCTTGTGGTCTAGTGGTATGATTCTCGCTTAGGGTGCGAGAGGTCCCAGATTCGATCTTCGGCAAGGCCCTATTGCTGCTCCCTATTTTAATGGAAAGTGCATTTAGATATTTTTGTTTCTGCGCGCTATGTGTAATCTTGCTGGCTTGGTAGATGCATAAGGAAGGGTCAGCTTATAATTTCAGTTTAGGCGAATGGTATACTTCAGTTTTTCATGGTCATGTCGGCGGTTTTGTAAGGAGTGAAAGATCGGCATTGTCGTAGCATTAGTTCATCACAAAACCGAACAAGCCCACGCTAATAAATTGTTTATACAACAAAATATTTGGTTGCGAAGAACACGTTCGGTGGCCATGTGGCCTAGTGGTATGATGCTCGCTTAGGGTGCGAGAGGTCCCGGATTCGATTTCTGGCAAGTGCATTTTTTTTCTGTGCACCATGTTCTATCTTGCTGGCTTGGCGGATGTCAGAGGAACGATTAGCTGTTAATCTAAATTTGACGAACGGTAACGCTAAAGAATCCATTATTGTCCCATCAGCAGCTCTGGAAAGGGAGAGGAATCGGCATTGTCGTAGCATTTGTGCATCACAAACAAAAACAAGCCCACGGTGATAATAATCTTTAAAAATAAGAAGATGTGTTTGCGATATACCGGTTTGGTGGCCTTGTGGTCTAGTGGTGTGAGTCTCACTTAGGGTGCGAGAGGTTTCGGATTCGATCTCTGGGAGGCCCTATTGCAGCTCCGTTTTTTTATGAAGTGTGCTTCTAGCTTTTTATTTTCTGTGCACTGTATTTGACGAAGCTGGCTTAGTAGATGGTAAAGGAACTATTCCTGTCCATTGTACTTGCGACGAACGGTCGTAATTAGAACTATATTTTAGTCATTTGAACAGCTCTGCAAGGGGTGAAGAATTGGCCTTGTCATAGCAATAATGTGTCACAAATACAAACAAGCTCACGCTACGGTTGGCGTCTAAAAGAAAATATGTGTTTGTGATGTTTTAATTAGATGGTTGTTTAATGTAGTGGTATGATTCTCGCTTCGGGGGCGAGATGTCCCGAATTCCGGCGAGGATTTGTTGCTGTTCACCGTTTAAGCGAGTGTGCATTTTGCTTGGTTTTATTGTTGTGCACAATATTTTACACATTTATGACCTAACTGGTTGGGCAGATGCATAAAGAATGATTATCTTTTAGTTGTAGTCTCGACGAATGATAGTGCTTGGAAAATATCATGATAATTTTAGCAGCTCTGCAAAGGGTAAAGAATCAGCAATGTCATAATGCCACGCTGTGGTTAGTTTCAGGATAAAATGTGTGTGTGATAATCGATTGCCCTGTGGTGTAGCGGTATGCACTGGGTGCGAGAGATCTCGAATTCGCTCCCGGCAAGGCCCTACAGCTTCATGTGAAACATCACCGAACGAAGTGTACTTTATCGAATGTCTAATTTATGCCAGTGCTTTAAACACTTTGTATCACAGTCTGGTGACATTTGTAGCATTTGCAATATTCCCAATTGTTATAATAGGGTGACCATCTTTCAAAGGGGTGACCACAAAAGCTTCCGTTATAGTGCTGGTCAGGAAGTAAGAAAGTTCTTCTCAGAATTTATATCCCGCCCCCCAGCGAGCTTTGTTCACAAGCATGCTCAACCGCTTCTCGAGTGCAGTCCAGACAGCCGTGTCCGGCGCGGCATCGGTTGCTGTCTCAGGGGCTCAAAATCTCCAGGGCATACTGAGCGAGGAGTACTTGAAGAACTATGAGACGCCTAAGGATTGCACGGCATCAGGCGGTCACGAGCTGTCGTGGAAGATCTTCCCTGCTGTGAATCGCAAAACAAATCAGGAATACAGTGTGTTCCTCTTCGACAAGGACGATTTAAAAAGGCTTAAGAGCAAGGATGCACAGGACCGCGTTCTGGAAATTTTGCGTCAGGAGATGAAGACATTGCGTGTGCTGCGTCATCCGCACGTGCTTAAGGTCGAAGAAGTCTTCGAAGAAAGCCGTCGCTTGTTGTGCTTTGTTACAGAACGTATCACTTGTTCGCTGGCCAATGCTTGCAAAAATTTTACGAACACTGCCAACGTGACGCCCGAAGTGCTGGAGATCGGTCTCACAGAGTTCGAACTTGCATGCGGTTTGATGCATGTGGGAGAGGCGCTTAGCTTTCTTCATCGGGAAGGACGTCGCGTGCACCTCAGTGTTAACCCAGGCAGTATATTTATCACACCTAAGGGCGAGTGGAAACTTGGAGGTATGGGTTTTTGTCGAGTTGTGGAGCCTGGACAGACCTCGCGCAGCGAATACTATAGCTTTGACGCCTCGACAGGAGTTCGAAACCCAGCCACCGGGACAATTGAAGGAAGTTGGGAGCCTCCACTCGAGTATTGTGCCCCGGAACTGGTGACGGAGCCGCGTCAATTTGATAGTAAGGCGGATATGTTCTCACTTGGTCTACTAGTCTACGAATTGTTCGTCCCCGCTCGTGCGGATGGCAGACGCAACCCGGTTTTGGATGTGCATGATGGCAACAAGATGACTCATGGCTACAAGGTGCAGTCTCTTCACCCGATCGCGTTTCCAAACTCAGTACCGACTGCTTTTCAGAACACGATTCGCTCGTTACTCTCGCTGGAGCCTGCTAAGCGCCCAGAGGCCCGTGCTTTTCTTGCGTCACCATTTTTCGATTCCGGTCCAGTAAAGACCTTGCGTTCGCTGCAAAGTCTAGTGGAGCAGGAACCGGCGGCACAAGCCAAGTTTTTGACGGCCTTGCCGGATGCCATCGATGGATTTTCGCCGCGTGTGTTGCGTGATATGGTTCTTCCAGGTCTACAGTCCGTAGTGATTAACAAGGCGGTAGCCCCGTTTGTTATTACGCCGTTGCTTAAAATTGTGGCTAAGGTAGACAAGCAGACATTCTCGTATTCGATCGCAGCGATGATGGTTCCGTTGCTGGCCATTACAGAACCCGTGCAATGTATGCTCATGTTTGTTTCAGAGCTCGAGACTCTTATTCCGAAGGCCGAAGACGGGTACATTCGCGACCACGTTGTACCTATGCTGTGTCGCGCCCTAGATAGTACTGTACCCGAAATTCTCGACACGGTACTTAACAAAATTGTGGACCAGGCCAGTCTATTTGAATACCGCATTTTGAAGCAGGTGATTTTGCCGCGTGTAAATAAGCTCATTCTCACACCTCCTCAACCTTCCGTGCGAATAAATGCGCTGCTCTGGCTAGCAAAATCGTTTTACGTGTTTGACAAGGACCTGCTGATCGAAAGTGTTCTTCCCACTCTTCAGCAAACACTGCAAGAAGACAAGACGCCTGCCGCGTGCATGTGCATTCTTGGTTGCTACGACAACCTCGGCAAGCACCTGGGACCTGAGTTTATCGCAAAATTGATTATACCTGCAGTTGCCCCTCTTTTGTGGGAGCTGACACTGAACAACTCGCAATTTGACATGGTGTGCGAGAAAATGCAACATATGCTAAAGGCTGTGATTAATGATCGTGACAAGTCATTTACTTCACAAAGCTCCGTGAGTACAGTTACAACAGGGATCACAACTGCTTCGGGTTTGTCGAGCGCCGTTCGCGCAGCGGAGGCGTCGAAGGAGCGTGAGTCGGGAGTTGCTGCTGCAAACAAATTGTTGTCAGAAGAATATGTTCCAAAGAAGAAGCCAGTGCCCGAAGTCGGTCAAAATCAGAGACCTGATCGATATTCGGATGATCCATTCTATCTAGGAAAATCGTCTAGCAGCACTACGCCGAGTGCAAGGACAGAACCACGTGACTCGGGCAGTCGTCGCGAGTCTGCATCGGAGCGTGCAGAATCTTTTTCCGCACGTCGCCGTGCAGGTAAGAAAGGAAGTGCTAAATCTAGTCGTCGGGCCGGCAAGACGGATGATGGAAATGCAGATTTGCTTGGATTGAACGCCTGCGCTACTAAGGTGTGTTTGAGCGCCGATCAGCGCCATTTTATTTGTTGCTTACTTAGTTTTGATTTGTCCTTTTTCAGTCGTCTCCCGCATCAACCGATCTTCTTGATACGCTTACAATTTCATCTCCTGCTGCTCCGGGTCCAAGTTCAACTGGCGGCGATAATAGCATGTTTAATGCGTTGGGAATGAGCTCGAATGCCAGTGCACAGTCTGGAGCCTCTCGATATACTGGCCAGAGCGCTATGGGAATGCAGGCGAACCCGATGAATCAGTCGCACATAAATGGTGTGGTGCCTTATGGCCAAAACATGGGCAACGGAATGCACAACCAGCAACAGCAGTACAACCCAAATATGCTGCAGATGACTCCTTATGGATTGCAGCAACAAGCGCCTGTCAGTAGTGGTTACGCGCACGCCAATATGGGACTTGCTGGTCCTGGCCAGATGCTTCAAATTCAAGCCCCGTATGCACCCCAGCAAAGCGGAGACAAATTTAGCGCTTTTGACGGGTTGTAGTTAGCGTTCAAGCTGTAAGCGTAATGTATATGATTGTAGAGGCCAGGAATTTTTACTATTTTAACTACCACGTTGTGCTAGGACCATAATACGCAAATAGCAAATTTCCTCAAGGCTTTTCATTAAAATCGGAAAAATAGTGGACACCTCAAAGAGCATGACCGTACTTGGCAAGCGTGGGCTTGAGCTCCGAGTTGTCGGCAAACACCTTGGCTTCCGCTTCGGCGTGACGCTTCTGCTGAGCAATCTTCTTCTTGTAAAAGGCGTCAGACTTAAGAAGTCGCTTGGCCTCGAGGCGCTTGACTAGCTCGGCGTGGCTCCAGCCAACCTCAGAGGCAAGATTGCCTAGGACGGTGTAGCGACGGCTAGCCTTTAGACGGAGCACACGTAGAGCAGCAGGGATAACCATGCGCTTCTGCTTGTCGTATGGTGACGGGATACCGTCGAACACCTGTATTTAATTGCACAAACACTTTAAGAATTGGCGGAGGGGATGCAGAGAAACTTGATCGTCGTACCTTAAGGCGTTGCAGAGCGGCGGCACCACGCGCCGTTTTGTGCGGTAGCATACCACGAATCGTGCGCCACAGCATGCGCGACGGTGCACGGTAGTGGACGGGGCCCTTCTTGGGGTTGGTGGCCGTACGCTTGTTCAAAAACTGCAAGAACTTGAGTTTGTTGCGCACGTCTGTTGTATACGTAGAATTAAGAGCAGATGACATGAGTAATCCGTCTTAAAACTATGCAGCCAGACGGCATGACACACCGCTGCTTTGCTATAACATCATCTAAAGACGTTGCGTAGCTCAACAGGGTGTCTGCACGCAGCGACTTTTGCATGTTTAAGGAGGTCTGCAGTTTGACCTTGCCACTGCCTCATCTGAGCAACTCGTGTTCGGGTCGTCATAGTCTTTTCTTGACTTGCTACGTCACAATGCAGCACCACGTTCTGTTTCTATACAGTCTTAAATTGCGGCATAACACTGACGTAGAACATGGTGGTGTAGCAACCCAAGAGAGAAACTAAGGCCGACCCGACACTCATGTTCATCAAGTCGTTGCAGTAGACGAGCTTAACGTCAATTACTCAACGCGCGGCACTCCTTACCACATTCAAAACCCTTTTACGAAGCGAGACACTCTGCTTCACTACAAGACTCAAGGGTCCAGATAGCCCCAGAAGGCACACACAAGAGCCCGTAAGCAGCGCAGCTGAACGCATGTGTGCCTATGGTAGCACGCTGGACCTCCTTGTTGCACATGAACCTAAAATACTGAAAGTAAACGTACGTGAACCGGAGATCTCAAGCTGCTCGCAACGCACAGCAACGACGTGCTGGCCTTGCAGAAGCTCCTTAGCAATTAAAGAGGCCAAGCGGCCCACCAGGTGACCGCGGCAGTCGACAACGATAGGCTTCTCAAACACCATTTTATTGCCAAGATTCCACTGGAAAAGAATAAGGAAATGGTCGTTGGTGTTTAAGAGCACCGCCGCCACTCGCTATTCCTAGCCAATGAGTCCCATGTGGCGATTTCTGGCGAATCACAGCGCACTTTCAATTTAATTAATGCACAAATATCAATCGATATTTACTACCTGTGCTACTAAGTCGTCATGACTTATCGACCGCTGCGGCTATTCGATGTGTGTAGATATGAAGATTACGAGAATGCGTCGATGACTTATGTTTATTTTGCTGCAAACATTACAGTGGTGTGATGACAAAGTTGTGACAAAGCCAGAGAGTGTGAAGATAGCGGCATCATTTAAAAAGCGATCGCTGCAAAAATGGGAGGAGGTCCGAAAATTGCGAGACGAACCGATCCTAAATGAATTGGAGAGAGCTGTGAAGTCTTCAAAGCAGAATTTGTGCTTATCTCGCAGTATAAAGGGCTCAGATGATCCAGAATTTAAGGCGCAGGCGGCGTTTCGACTGCGTTCGCAGCAGTCGTGGCGTCGACAGCACCAGGAACTGGTGAAAGAAGCTGCGCTCATTGATGAAGGAAAACCGATTGTACGGGGAAAAGGCAGCAGCTCAGAAGCCACTCTCGTTGAAAAGCTGTTTCAGAAAGGATACGGACTAGGGTCTAGCCAGGCTGAAGTAGAAGCAGCGCAAAAGGGTGCAGAAGCCGGGATCATCGAAAGCCTAATTAAGAGCAATAGACCTTTGCTGGCGTCTCCGCGAAGTGAAGTGGAATTCAAGGATCGTCTGGTAAAATTTTACAACAAATACAATCCCGATAAGTTAGACACAGTCAATAGGACACTGGAGATGTACAGCGGCCGTGAAGAAGAGCTATTTCAGAAACTTCACGATCGTTATGTTTCCATCATCAGTCTCAAAGAACGCAAGAAGTGTTTTATCACAAAGGAAACTGACCCCACTGTATACATGGATATTTCAATTGCTGGAAATCCAGTGGGTAGAATTGTCATGCGGCTGCTTAAAGATGAAGTGCCGATTGCTTCGGAAAATTTTCGATGCCTTTGCACGGGCGAAAAGGTAATGAATGAAATTTCTGGCCTTTAAAAAAATGCATGATTTTAATGAAAACGGTCATTTGTAAGGGTGGCATACTGACATTTAAAGGCAGCAAGTTTCACCGCGTAATTAAAAACTTTGTTGTTCAAGGCGGAGGTATTTTTCTACTTGTTGATTATGGCTGATAATGTGAGTGTTCGAGTCAGTGAGCTAACAATTAACGCGCAGACTTCACCGCGGGTAACGGTACTGGTGGCCAGAGCATTTATCGCGGTACTTCGTATGGAGATCTATGGGGAAATTTTAAGGATGAGAAGTTTTTACCCCATGACGATGTGGGCTTGCTATCGATGGCCAATGCTGGCAAGAATACAAATGGCTCGCAGGTATGCATACAACACACGCTTAGTGCACCATTTTGTGCCAGTAAGTCATTTTATTAGCAGAAATTATCGTTTTGCTCGCATTTGGAAATGTGCAGTTTTTCATTACGACAAAGGCAAATCTCAAGAATCTCGATGGCAAGCACGTAGTATTTGGTGAAGTCGTTGAAGGTCTAGATATCGTGGATGCTATGCAGAATGTGATGGTAAGCAAGGGAGAAAACCGTCCGTTACCAGAAAATGAAGTCAAGATCGAAGATTGCGGAGAGTTGTAAACTTCTTACCGTCGATTGTACTACCCTGTATTTTAGTGCGCATCAATAAAATATGTTTTCGCTTTAAAAAAGCATGTGTACTAGTTCCCTTTTCACAACAATCTTATGATTATCGCTTGCATCTGTGCCGATGCGACCAACATCATTGACGAGTGCCCCACCGACTCGAACTCGAGCTTTATGGACACCACTTGAGAGCTCAGCGCGTTTAGCAGAGGATGAGCGAACAGATAACGACGCCGGTCGGTGAAGCTTACACTGCGTGCCTCCTCCGTGTGCTGCGGCTCGCTGCGTGTCCTCGGCAGGCTTACTCTTGGAAGTATTGTGGTTCCCAGTGTTGTGACAGACTACAGTTCTTAAACTTTCTTTTCTGTTAAAGCCTTGTCGCCGACTTTCGCGCATTGCTTCTGCCAAACTACTGGCGTTTGAAAGGCGCCGATCAAGTTTTTCCAAAGATTGAAGCAGTTGCTGTTCTTCTTCTGCAGTAGCGAAATCGACTTCAAAAGAAACTTTACCCAAACTCTTTGTCTCCTTAATTTGGATGAGAGAAGAGTTGTGAGGTGCTGGTACGGCACGTGTAGGCGAGCCAGATGATTGTGATAGAGTCTTTTCAGTCGAATTGAAGATATTTGAAGTGTTTTCTGTCAGTATCCAATCAATGTTACTCTTGCAAGCAAAAGAAGCAGGACTTTCGACCGATCGCAAGTCTTGTTTACCTGCTCGTACGGGTTCCGATACGACAGCGCATCGCTTGTCAACTTGTAGTTTTCGACGTCGCTGCACAAGCTTCGGTATTCTGGAAGGTTTGATGTTGGCGTACTGCTTATTTGAGATTACTTGGCTACTATCATGAAATTTCGACTCAGCCCTTTCACTTAACACATAAGCCGACGCTACTTGTGTATTTATTTGATCATCACGCACTGTCGAATCTTGACGCGAGGGGCCATTCGATGGCGCTACCGACATCGAAAGGTCGAGACTGTCTGTAACTCTGAGCTTTGCTGCTCTTTCTCGGCGTATATTTGCTTGCGACAGCGACACTAAGCCCTTTGCTTTGCCACGGTCACTCAGCATCACGTCGGCGCTAGTGATCAAATATCCACTTTCGCTGTTTGTATCCGACCCGCCACTTGATAGATCTGCTGGTCCCAATTCAAACTCGCAGGCGGTTTTTCGCTCTGATAACTGCCTTTCCGGTCCTTCATTTTTTCTGTTGCGCCTCGTTTCTCGTCTTGCCTTCATAGCTTCGAGCCGCGCCGTCACGCCCTCCAAGCTGTAGTCTTCCAGCAGGTTGCTTCTCAGCATCAATCTCGAAACTTGAAGTATAAAGAACCAAATTGTTACATGCACTTTGTAACCTGCAAATTACAGTCAATAAAAGTAATTATGAGTTGAATTTCCCTTTGGCAAGTGCGCGTGCTTTTTTATTGCACAGATTATATATTGAGCCTCTTAACATTTACCTGATAACTAAATGGTGTACAGAATATAGAGCGATAGTGGGACATACAGGGCGCTATCTTTGTAACGGTAATCTTGTTATTAGTTCAAATAGTTCTAGCCAAAATACAGGTCTGGACATACCAAGCGTCTGCGATATTACCGCCCCCGTAGTTTTTAATCCTGATCATCGATTTTGAGCAGATGGCATTTCTAAAAATTAATAGCTGAATCGTACATCTTTAGTTTGTGCAGCTTCTTTGCAATGTACTAAGTTTAGCAACGAACAGAGTACCAGCAGTTAAATTGTGGAGGCTAGTGATGCTATTTTAGTAGGTATGGTAGGTGAAGTGCTACTTTGGATGTAATCCTCAACTGATTTTTTTCTAGATGATTGTAATGTTGTACCGCTATCTCGTGACAAATACGTCTGAGCCATGGACCGCCACTATACAGAATAGATAAGTCGGTAAAAGTACTGAAGCCCAAAATACGATCACAGTTTGCACTATAAGGTTTTCTGCCAACGCCAACCATCGATATTAAAAATGTGCCAGTCATCTGTGACTACATGGGCACCACTCCAAATATAAAAGCCCCTTCACCCTTCGGGCTCGTTTCTAGCGCCACCAGCTAACACGTGACATTTCAGTAACAACCAAGTAATACACAAGATGGACTGACAAACGCGATGCTAAGCGACGTGTTGTTAAGCTTGTAAGCTTCTTTTCAATAAAAAAAGTTAGGCGCATGTATCCGATGTTGACGATTAAATGGCCAAGTGGGTTTTCTGTTAGAAGAAAAAGAGTCATCAGCAAGTTCTACGCCGTTGCATCACGTTTTATGTAACACAGTCGCAGACAAACATTTTCGGATGTCAATTGTCGATCAAGGCTCGGACGGCGAGCGGGGCGAAGTTGGCGAAGGAGTAGTTGCTATTGTTAAAGCAGATCTAGGATTGATATTAGGTAGAGAGCTCCTGAGAATCCTTGCCTTGCTACAGCCTAATCGGCGGCTTTCAGTCACTTAATGTTACCATGACACTCCATTAGGATTTTTACACATCCAATTTTTTTTGCTGATGTACATTTTTGACGTTTAGTTTCATAAGACATATGTACCTTGATTCTTGTTTTGAAAGTATGCAGCCGCAGACTCATCTGAACAGTACTAATGCATATGTATTTTTAACTCCAAAATAGGTCCATGCACAAAATCGGACATGTCGTCATGAGTGTATTCTCGACGTGGCATCGTATCGCCGGCAAGATCGTCGCTAGATACACTTGACAAAAGTCGTGCAGAATTTATAAGCCTATAGACTTCTTGCCACAGAGTTTCGTGCCGAAAAGGCGGATTGCTTGGTCAGATAATTTCTGGTTGAATTATCTCTCTGGTCCGTTTTTAGTTCGTCTTGGGCTGTTCAAAAACCTGGCGCCATTGTTTGACGGTAATAAGCTCGAAACCAGGCTTGAGCAAAACGTTTTGCTCAATTTTCCCCTGTAGTGAATACGCCTTGCTTTGTAGCTCTGTTCGACTGTGCTCAAACACTCGCGTAGCAATTCAAACGCCGAATTGTTCTTGTGAGATTCCCAGCCTTGGTCCTGTCGTGCTCGGCCGTGTCAAAAATGCGTGGGTTGACGTCGAAGACGGCTTCAATGTCCTTGTTGTGACGCAACTTTCTCAAAAGCTGGTGATAAAAAGCTAGCTGTGTGGTATATTACCGGCATCGTGGCATTGTTTCCACTAAGAGTTAGAAATCCCACGGCTCTTTTATGCGAGCTTCATGCTGTCCAGCATCCTACTTGGCCGAAAGTCGCCTCGGCAGGTTTAGCTAAAACGCTTAGCAATTCTCCATGCCGATTCGAGATGTCATGCATCCTGCACTCCCGTCGGTATCTGAATTTTGCTTACGATTCCACAGCATGCCAATAGTAAAATCTCTTAGAACACACACGACCTGGAGCACTTCCGATGTTATAGGGAACTCAAATTTGTGCAAATAAATGTGCATGGTCTGGAGAAACGGTGCAAACCTAAAATTGACATGCATCGCCTCATCCTTGGTCACTTCAAGCTCAAGTCGCTTCACTTAGTCCTTGGGTAAACCGTTGAGACTGCCATCATCGTCGAAAAAGACATCGACAAGATTTTCTTGACCCGCGTCTGTATATGCTTGAGCTTCTGTGCATAATTAATAAAATTAGCGTGCCACAAAGAGATTGTAGTTAACATGACATCCTTTAAAACTATGTCTTGCGGACCCATATTACTCGCTCGTATAACTTTTGTACCCGCAGTTGGATTATTACTTGCGGGTTCGGGAATAGCATATATTGCATTTTTTATATGGTTATTCGCTTCCTTACGCTCAGGAGTGGTGCATTGCGGAGACATGTGACTGACAACGCCACAATTGTTCGCACGCAGCCAATTCCATGGACATATTTAATGGTTTGGTCGATGCACGGGGTGGTTTACCCGATGGATGGGCAAACCGAAGTTGGAGGCAAATTTAATGAATTTCTGAAGCACACTCGAGCTCATTCTGTGCAGTCTTTTCCTTAATTTTATTCTAGAAAAAAAGGTCTCGTGGATAATGTTGTTTGCTCTAGGTGCAATGTTCCCTCTTAAAAATTATACTGGATATTCACAGTCTCAAAAATTAGGTTTTGAGTGGTGGCCATGTTTCGTGCGCTATAAAAGCACAGTACCAATTAAGCACGGACTTGTTCAGATATATAGGAGATAAGCGTCACAAAGTCGGATGACTTTGTTGCTGTTAAATGGCGCTTATTGGTACAGTCCTGTTCGGTTGCGAAGATCCGTAGAAAGATTTCTTTGCCGAATTCCTTTTTTTACAAACATGAGGAACCTTCTTCTTCTGCTCGCCTCATGATACGATAAGAAACTTAACGCGCTCAATAGACCGTTGCATTTGGGCTTGCATCTGTGCTAGGTATTACTGTCATTGCTGAGTAGGATGCAGCAGAAAATGTTGCATTTATAGTGTGTCTTGTCCTGTAGCTGCGAAAGAAGTCGGACTAGCCTAAGCGGTCAAATTTGTTAGGCCGCTGGCACTCGCCATATCTTGCGACGTCGGCGCTCGAAAGCGCGACGATGTCCGTAAAGCTCTTACATCATCGGGTGCGCTCATACTGCTCTGCTGACGAGTTATTGTATTTGGAAAACGTCGCTTGACCGTACGGTCTCTTTGTTGGGCCTTACTTGATGGACTTCTCAGCTTTCATTGTATAAGCTATCAAAACCTAATTTAAATCCTCGTAAATATAATCGAACCAAATTAAAAATTAGTTCAAGTCTTCTCTTCTCGTACAAATAAAGGAAGGAGTCTGATAAAATTACTAGATTTGCTTACTACGACGCTTTGGGCTCGTAAACCAAGTCCTCGAGTCCTAACACTCCGGGGTTTTACTTTAGATGAGCTGGACGAGCTTCAGCTGATTCACCGCTCATTACTACGAGACGTTTCAGAGCTTGTCAAGCTCCTTGCACGGCTCGTTAAGAGATTCGTAATAACACGTCATCAGCCATCATACTCTTTTTAAGGGGGATCGGTATTAGCTCTGGAGTTGAAAAAAAACGTTCTGAGAAACCGTCAAATGACCAGCTATCGTCAGACAAGTTCAAGAGTGATAATGGAGTCTACATCATTTGTGTTAACGAAAATAAAAGCATTCTTCTCTCGCTAACTAGATCCGGCTACATGCATTTACGTCATCTATCGTGATCCGCCGGTCGCAAGCTGCTGCTGTGTATGATAAGACTTGAGTAGTAGCTTGCGCATGCGCTCTTGTGCCTCGTAATAGCCTGCACTTTGCTCGCCTTTAGCGGGTCGTAAGTTTACAGTTGTAGGTGTGCTTATGGATGGCGTCTCATCTTCCGCAATTTCGTACACGCGCCTGACTATTGCTTCGGATTGAGTTCTGTCGTGCCTTTTAGCCGGCATTTCATTACTATTTAAACGGTCAAAGAGCATTGCAGGGTGCTGTGGGTTAGGCGGTGGAGTTCCCTTCGTGAAATCGGCTTCTTCTGTGTTAGCATTTTTGTTCTCATTGTTTTTGATAAAAGTATTCCGCTCCATCGTCGTGACTGCAAGCGTAGCGAGTCGTTCCATAGTGAAAGCGCAGCTTGCTCCAAGAGTATTGCGTTTGGCAAAGTCAGCAACGCACACATATCCGAGCTTCTTGCCTGTACGAGAGTAGATTGGACATCCTGCAAAAAAGCGTATAAGTGGTAGCGACCGCAGCGAGAAGAACTTGAGCGCCTGCTTGTCAGCACTGGCGTCCAACACGATGGTCGGAGTTGACCCCATAATTTTGTTGACAAAAATGAAGAGTTCGCCATCAAGAGCAGAGTTTAATTCGAGACCAACATCAGATCGAATAGACTTGTCCTTGTCGTCGACGATCGAGACTGAGGCGATCGGGCAGTTGAGTGTCTGGCATGCCAACTCGCACAAAAGGTCGAACATGTTGCTATGACTCCCAGTTGATAGCTTCTTTTGCTCCATCGCACAAAGTTGCGTCTTCAGACAGCGTTCGTCAATAAAGTCGTCGTAAGCTTCGTTTGGAGGATCCAGGTACGCTGTTATCGAGTGCATCGCTGCTGTGTGTCCGTCCAAGTAGTTGGTGTTGGGACTTTCGGAGGGAACCATATACTCACTAAAAGAATTGCATGACGAGGTCCTTTGGCAAGTGCTGTTGGCACTGTTGGCAGTGAGCGAAATCTGTGTGCGATTGTTATGAACGCCAGATGCCACATCTGGGGCGCTGTGGCTGCAGCTGTCGTCATGGTGACTCGCTTGGTTGTTCTCGGTACAAGAAGATCGAGTGAACGATGAAGTGGCAGCCGACGATTCGACGTCACTGAGGCTGCGAGCACGCACAAGGTGATCGAACACATTGGTCTTGGTGACTTGCTTAAGTGGAGTGGTGCGTGCTCGGATTGAGCAAACTTTGCACAGTCGCAGCTTGGCATAGCCGATGGCAGGCAGGTCAATCGTCTCGACCGTCGAACAGTCCGAGCACACTAGTTCCCCGCAGCGACGGCAGTGGTGTTTACGCCGCAGAGCGTGAAAATTGCGCGTGCAGAGGTTGCAGGTTGTGCGTTCATTGTTTCTAACCCACGTCGCTCGCTGGATGTAGAGTTGACTGCCCATGCGTAGATCTTCGACGATTCCTTGCAATTGATTGAGACAACTTAAAAGAATTGCACTGACCATATGCGCATGCTTGGACGGAAAGCTGCCGCAGACAATGACTTCTGTCTCGTCCTCGGACACTTTGCGCCAGAACAAGCCCAGTTTCGTAAGTGACGTCCGTGTCACGCGGTGCGTATCCTTCAGTTCCATGCAGCCAACGCGTTCGCCGTCAGCTGACGTGAAGCACCACACGTGCACGCGCTGGCGTGGCTCCGAGTTTGGGACATATGCCAACGAGAGATAGTCTACAAGGCACACATCTCGCTTCCCAGATATCCCTGTTTCAAAGGCCGCCCATTTTACAGTCAGCAGTTCCTCCGCTTGCTCACCGAGTCCATCAGCTGCGGCAGCCGCCTCTTCTTTCAAGTGCTCTTCTGTATTAGAGCTGCTGCATTCCGATGGCAATTTACAGGTGGGAGTGTCTGTGCAGCTCGTGTCAGAGTTCTTCCGCGATTCCGTGTCAGCATTGTAGCCAGCCCCTTTTGCCCGGCGACTGCCGCGTCGTCCATCAATGCCATTGTGGTCTTTTTCAGGAATTGAGAGTTCATCACTACCACTGCCTTCAGGCTGACTATTTGAGCGAGAAGCACGCTCTGGCTGTTGCACAAAGTCAACATCACTGGGTTTGGTGACATTGTGGATAATAAGGGTGTCGATATAGTACTTTCCAAAGCACTTGCGTATGAACCCGCGCCAGCTTTCGGAGTTGGTATTGGCGACAACCTGGTTGACCTCGTGTTCCTGGCAACGCAGCACCGTAGCTGCCCGCACGAGTCGATACGAGACTGTCATATTGCTCGTATCCTTGCGGATCTGAGTACCGTCCTTTTCAGGAGGCACATACCTCCATTGATCATTAAATGACTGGTTCAAGCATGCAAGAGCGTTTGCCTTAGCTAATCGATACAGCTTGTCGTTCTTGTATTTGGCCAGAGGAAGACTACGAAAAAAGTCGGATCGCAATGGGAATCCGGAATGGCTGTGCGCATGACTCATTTTCCGTCTCCTAACTATGCTGGAGGTCGAGCTAAGTATATCTTTCTTTGTGCACAAAGATTGGTCAGTGAGCACTGTTTACGGCTGATGTAAGGTCCTGGTTGTCGTGGTTTGAGGCGCGATGTTTAAAGAGAAAATACTGCACTGAGCTTCTGATGCATTTGCTTTGGTGCAAGTGCACTTTAAAGTAAATCTACCAAACGACAGAATGCTAGGAGCACAGAGTGAACGACAATATTGCTCGTTCAATGGGTACGCCAAAAAGCCAGCCTCCCAACACAGAAACTTTTTGATACCTTCCGTTTACAAAACAATCACATTATATCATTCGCGTATATTGCATGTTCAAAGTGTTATTATATCATACGTCGAGTCAACGGCAAAAAATAGAGAGGAGATCCCCAGTTACAATCTTACGCCAATCAAACCGACGTTTCGTCGCTGATTCGAAAAGTCCTTTTTTTAATGATATTTGCAAGCCACTTTCGTCGAGTGAACGATCTTAGCTTGAAGTTGTTGGACTGGGCGACCATGCCTCTCCCGCCTCGTTCCTTTGGAGCGACGTGCTGGACAATCGCGTTCCTCAGTAGATGAGTACACATGACACAGACCCGCACTTTTGCGCTCCTTTCATTCTGTGGGCACGTCAAAAAGTATTTAAGCCCAAGACCGCCATATGACCTCCATCGCTTTTCTGCTGGATCGTAGAGACTATCGCACCATCTGTTTTCTTCTGTATGATTCACAGATGGGATTCACACAGCATACGTACTTTTTGTAATCCTAATACTTTTGTTATTCCTTTCGACCGTGAAAGCAAGCTGTACGCTAATCAACGAATACGAATGGCTATTTCTTATATTCATTGTACGCAGATGTGAAAGTCGTAAATTCGCCGACGATTAGCCAAGATTATCACGTACATTTGTCGGTGCTTGTACACCTAGGGCACGCGTTGCGCTCGTGAGTATATTTGAGAGGTGATTGCAAAGGTGAAAAAAAGAAGCATTGGAGTGTTCGGTTTGGTAGAGTAATACTTTTTAATCTATATGAGCCCTCCATGGTACAACCATGCACATCTTTTGGTAGGAATATACATTTGTGTTTTGATTCGTCAATTTAGGCTGATGTATCTAATCAAGTGCAAGGCATCTCTGAAGGGCTCATTAACGAAGCCGCCTTGCAACCCTCGAGAAGCCCTCATACACCAGTCATGCTTGCCCGTCGCCTACTCTGTGCTACGTCCGCGCGCCCGTGTCTCTCCAATGTCAGAACGTGCACTTTGCGGCGTCCGGTCTCGCTGTCAGCATCAATCTCCCCGCTCAAGTTTCGCTCCTTCTCTACGATCATATACGACTCGCCCCACCAGGAGTTGAACATTCCCTACAAAACAATTTGGGACGTTTTTGAAGAACAGCTGAGCGTTCACGCAGACAAACCCGCTTTGATCGACGGCATCACGCATCAGCACGTGACGTTTCAACAGCTTTACGAACGGTCCCGACGATTGGCCATCGCACTCGCCAAACGCGGCATCAAAAAAGGAGACGTACGGGGCGTTTATTTGGTTGACATGAACTTGTAATACGAATATCTTGTGAATTTCTAGGGGGTTATCTTGCACGCATTAAACTGTCTTGACTATCCCACTGTGGTGCTTGGTACGTCGTCAGTTTTCGTCTTCGTGATAGCTTGGTGAGAATGCTAACAATGCTACATTCGTGTTACAGCGCTGACTTCACTTGGTGCCGTGTGCTCTCCTGCGTCTACCATATTCGTGCCAAATGAGCTGGCCATGCAGATAAAGGCGGCAAAGGCCAAGTGCGTTATCACCCACACGCAACTCGAAAAGACAGCAATCGAGGCTTGCAAAATGTGCGGCATAGAGAAGAAACTCTTGTTTTCATTGGGCCAGTCTGCTGAAGGCCTTCAGAGTGTTGAGTACGCTACACGTTAGAAGTGTATTTGCAATTTGTGCTGATAGTTAAAGTCTTGATACTTGTAGTGATCTCGTGGAGCATGGCGATGATCCAACTTATCAATTTGAAAAGATTGACTCGGAGAGCAACACCGTGTTACCGTTCTCGAGTGGAACGACTGGTGTTCCAAAGGGCGTTGCCTTGAGCGCTCGAAACTTATTGTCGAACGCTATGCAGATTGACCACGTTGAGGATTTGGGCGGATGTTCGCTTGGCTTGCTGCCTTTCTACCACATCTACGGCATGATGCTGCTGCATCTATCAATGTACCAGGGAGCGGCCAACGTGGTCTTGCCGCGGTTTGAGCCAGAGACGTTTCTCAACGTCTTGTCCACTTATAAGGTAAGCGTCACTGAAAATCGAGTAATGTCAGAGTTGAGGCTGATCGATTACTGTTAAGATAGATCCGTGCAGCCCATATTGCTCCTCCTGTGGCTCTGTTCCTGGCGCACCACCCTCTAGTCGATAAATACGATATCTCGGCGACGGAGTTTTTTGTGTCTGGTGGAGCACCAATGGGTAAAGAGGTCGAAAAGCTTGTGACGGACCGACTGAAGATTTCCGTGAAACAAGCTTATGGTATGACAGAAGCTTCGCCTGCTCTCAATTGCACTGAAGACGATCATTACAAACCGGTGAGCCTACGTGTCATGCTTGAAAAAAATACGTCACTGCCGCGGCTAATGTTGTAATGATATCAGGGTAGCGTTGGTCGTTTATTGCCGAACACGCAGCTACGTGTGAGGTGCACCGTAACAGACAAAGACCTTGGTGTTGGTGAGCTCGGCGAGTTGCTGTACAAGGGTCCGCAGGTCATGCTTGGATACCTTAACAACGACGAATCAAACGAGAGCGTATTCACAAAAGACCGCTTCTTGCGTACGGGTGATGTTGGGTTTATCGATGAGGACGGCTTTGTTTTTATAATCGATCGCGTCAAAGAGCTCATCAAATACAAGGGTCACCAGGTGGCGCCAGCCGAATTGGAGGATGTACTGAACCACCATCCACAAATAGCGGACGCGTGTTGCATACGAGGCACAGACGCCATGGGAGAAGAGGTACCAAAAGCTTTCGTGGTACTCAAAGACCCGACAAACGCTGCTGGACTCACGGAAGAAGAAGTGATGGACTTTGTGGCCTCAAAAGTAGCGCCCTTTAAAAAGGTTCGTCAAGTTGAATTCATCGACTCTATTCCAAAAGGGCCTACTGGCAAAATTTTGCGGCGTGAGCTCCAAGACCAAAAAAATTAGCACAAGCAGGCAGTGAACGCAGCACAAAGCTGCGTGGAACGCTTTGCTTTGTGAGACAAACTCTAGAGCAGCCGGCACCTACGTAGATGGTTGCTGCTTAAGAAAGTCTAGCAAAGCAGCGTTAACTTGGTTAGACTGATTTAACGCATGGTGGAGTCCGCGAAGGGCCTCATTCGACTGCTCAACAACTTGTTTCATTCTGTCAATTGATCGAGCCATGTCGTTCTGCACACTTTGAATCGTCTCCAATGTTTGTGCGACTTCCCTAACAATCCCCACTGTAGGTGAGTGTATATCTGTCGAAGTGTTAGATTTTCTTCTCTTCGAGGCCATATCTGTCAAATGTTCTTGTCGCGCTACTGGACAGTGAGCTTTAGAAACCATATGAAAAGGAGCTGAAGAAATCGAGGATTGCATCTGAGTCTGTTCAATCGGAGAGGGAGACGAGGAAATTTTTCCAAAAGGCTGCTTCGTCAGCTCGCTCGTCACATGAAGTGGCTGGCTGCCATTCGTTCTCGACACAACATTCTCGTGATCTCCAACCACACTTTGGCTGTGATCGGGCACTTCGTCTCCAAAGTACTCGGCTAGTAGATCCCAACAGTGTGGATATATCACCAGTTTGCTACTGTCTCGTGCAGCTTGTTCTTCAGCACGAACTTTAAGATACTGATCTTGTAAGTACTTAAATTTCGAGCGCAATTGCAACACTGTGACTGTCTCGGCATGCATGGCATTGAACCCTGTTTCGATCATTTTCCATAACTCGCGATGCTGCGACTGCTCTACAGCCTCAGCAAAGTGTCGACGGTGCTTGACAAGCCGCTGAATCAACAGCGACTCGATAAGTATATCCGTCCACATCATCCTGCTTGCATTCTTAGGCTTAATGGGATCAGGCGACGCCTTCTTGTTCATTGCCCGACAATGCACAAATTGTCGCTCCGGTAACAGTGCGTCTTGACTACTCAACAAATAGCTCTTGACAACTTTACCACTTCGTACCAAATCTCTTGCTCGATACACTAGACGCAAATGCTTTTCTAATGAAATGCCGTGGCACTGCAACACCACCGTCATCAGGGACTCAATCGAGGCCTTAGGATTTGTCTGCACGGCCCCTGCAAAAGCTGGAAGTCCTGCAATTTGCCGCGTAGAGAGACGACGCACCGAAGTGCAGCCTTCAGAGTGTTTTAAATCTAGTGATGCAATGTACCACTTGCCGTAAGTCCTTCGGTCCGCCATGCGCTGCCGATAGATCTGCACATAGAAGCCACATGGCACCTCGGATGAGCACGCCATCCGTCGATCCGATCCACTGGCGCGCTCGACACAGACGGACTTGTGATGCGCAAGCGCATAATCTTGCACGGCGTGTGCGCTTTCTGGCCCTGTATCGAATGCCAGACCTTCCTCTAATGGAGCTGCGGTGATACTCATGACCTATGCGCAAAGAGAGTATTAAATACAAAAAAAACACAGATTCTGTCGAAATCTGGTGACGCTGAAGATTTAAAGCGGCTTTTGTGGTAAAAGTCTAGCAAAGAGCCTTAAAAAATGGTTTTGATACACCAGATCCTAAGTTAAGTTCATTCATCTACAATTTATTGCACACGTCGATTTTCTTTACATTTAGGGTAGGATTTTCGGAAAAGGTTGGGGTGACGCCCTCCTTCCAAGCGCGGGGCTTAATGCTCGCGCGCTTCGGGCAGGTGCTCTCGGGCATCTGCAGGTCTCTAACGAGTCTCACCCTCGACGCGACGGTCTCCAGCACCAGGCCAAACCCCCTTCCACGCCCTTAATCGCGCCAACCGCATCCGGATTGGCTCCTTTAATGTGAATTCTCTAGGTTCGAAGCGCAAGAAGCACGTAACACTCCCCGAAGATCTCCGGCGCTACCGCGTCGATATCCTTGGCCTCCGCGAAATCAAGATCTACGATAGAGGTGAGCACCGCATTGATGACTTCCTTCTAACCCTGAAAAAAAAAAAAAACGAAGCCAAGACCGAAGTCACCGAAATCCGCCGCCACTGCAACCCGTCGGGCGCCACTCGACACGCCCTATCCCGAGAAGAAACCTGGCACCACACTAAGAAGCTCGGAACACTCCTCGGCGATATTAAAGATCTATCCCGACGCAAGTCCCTGGCCACCCTCGCGCTCCACCGCCTCTGGTCCGTCTGGCTCCGCCCCACGTTCATCTCACCCAAGACACGCATTCGATTGTACAACACCTACGTTCTACCGATTCTGCTGTACAACTGGGCTCTTACCAAGTCAGAGCTCCACGGCCTCGAGAGTTTCCATCGCCGCCAGCTTCGCTACGCTCTTGGCTATCGCTACCCCCGACCCATTTCGAATGCAAGACTCTACGACCTCTGTGATGAGCGGCCGCTGAGACTACGACTGACACAAGCTCGCTGGCGCCTGTTTGGCCATGTACTTCGCCGCTATCCTGACATTCCAGCTGACCTCCAGATGCGTGCCTACTTCTTCTCCACCGCAGCATAATGGCGCGGACGTCCCCGCACCACGCTCCCCTCGACACTCGACCACAATCTTGTTTCCCGTGGCTCCGGCTTTCGACTCCGGACAGCACAAGACCTCGAAGTGGTACGTACCCTTGCACAAGACCGAAAGAAATGGAAGACCCATTTGACCTCGGTGCTGGATGCACTGCCCGCCGAACGAGACTCGACGTATGCGGACACCACTCTATGCCGTGGACTAGCCAGACTGAGCCTAGCACGTGCATACCTTGGCAACGCGATAACGTAATACATTACATTACATTAGGGTAGGAAGCAGTTGTTTACCGAAAAGCAGTAGGCACTCACGCCTTCTATGTCCAAGGTGTTGTGCAACCCTGTCAATCCTGAAATTAAGCAACACTCACGCGAGTAGATTGTAGAGGTGCCGACTTGAATAAGTTTCAACAGGCTTATGTGCTGCCAAGAAACGCAACAAGTGCTGCTTTGACTTTAAGCAATGTCAAATAATTTGTTTTTTGTTCTGGGACAGACAAAGTGTTTTCGCCTCATCTAGAGGTTTTCGAGGGCTCAAGGTAGAAATCACTCCTCAGAGCCAAGGAAGCAGTGGACACAAGTAAGGGTGGGGCACAGCGGAACATTTGAGTAATCACGATAGACGTGTGGTTAATACACACTATGGAAGCTTATTTTCTGAGAGCTTGACAGCTCTTGAAGGAGAAATTAGCAATAATGGACTTACTCAAATTTCGGGGACATGAAATCTCGATTTAAGTCATGTAGCGTCGTATAGTTTCGCACGCAGGCAAAAGTTCGAAGAACTTATACTCCGAGAAAGAGCAACAAAAATGTTGCTGCATGCCGGTGATGATATGGCAAGCAGTAAGCCAAAGGGGTACGGACGAGGTCACTTATAGTGGCACATTAGCAGCCGAGCAGCACTTGCTTGGGTTGCTGCTTTGGCTAGCTGTAGGCCAAAAAGCTTAAGATTGATGCACATGGAGTGAATAACGCTCAGTGATTGATGTATGTCCCACGTGATATTGTCGACAAGATGTCAAAATATCCGAAGCGCTGCCTTTCTGACTCGTATGTAGCGGCATACGCATTCCAATGTGGTTAGCAAAGATCGTATATGCAAGATCGTGTCGGCACAAATTTGACGCGGACAGTCTCGAAGAGACCATCGATCTTGTGAAGAATATGGTGGCGGAATATAGCGCTGCAGTCTTCTTTCCAGGACGAGAACGGTCCAAATAGGCATTTCATCAGCTGTCATTATATGCTCTTCTTAAGGGGGCACCGATGTAATCGAAGACACCATCTGTTTGAGGCTTTTTTCGTCAGTGAGCACTACGTTAAAGTTGGAAGAGATATTAATGACAGAGCTTAGTGAGGTTGTTTAGCCAACAGCATAGCCGAGCAAGCGTCATTTGACTTGGAAAAAATTGCTATCAAAAACACTTAGTTAATGAAGGGGAACTTTGATCCGAAATGATACATAAAGTCCGAAATAACTTTTAATAAATGAGTAACTAGATGTAAGCCCCCACCCACTTTGAAGTCTATCACGTGATAGGAGTGAACGTCATGCAGTTGACTCGTTTATGGACACTTTGGTTGTGCGTGACACGGTAAACACGGTGTGATGTAATTGACGCAACTTTCCGTGTAAAGCACGAGGTGGAAGGATTTAAGGGTAGTAATTCTGCTCCACACTGACACTCTGTATATAAAAAATGAAAGAACAAGTGGTACATCATACATGCTTAAAAGAAGCCAAAGGTAGAACCAGACTTCAATTCCCAAAAAAAGTGCGTTGAAGAACCGCATAGCGGGATGTACATATACAGTGTGCTCAACGTATTGATCGAGTACCATCAAGTTCGTATGCAAAGTTTGAAGTGCGGTCAGCACCCAATCGGATTTATTTGCAAGCTGTTGGGTGCTTTGGTAAATGTTTACGGCGGTAAAACTCATTGTGGTATGGTCAAAGCTCTAAAGCTAGAAAGACGATAGGAAATTTGTCCAAATACTTACCAAGTAGAGTTTGAACAGCTCAGAAGTATTTAGGCCACTAATTTGATGGTGAAAAATGGTCAAAAGTTTCGACGCCAAGACGTGCTTGACACGTCAAGAAAAATCTGTCCAGACGCCAAATCTGGCTGTCCCTTATCCTGATCGACCGTCCAATTTCACCAAAGATTCTTTCTTTTCGCACTGCTGCAAGCCGCAATTAAAGCTAGACAAGTGGTCGCATTCAATTAAAACTCGACAGCTTGCTTGCAAGTAAAAATGTCTTTTCCATGCCAATGAGCTGTTTGAAATAAAGCACACTTTCATCAAGATTGGAGCTCACCTTTTAGGCTTTTGACCATTTGCGATCTACACAGATCGTATGTCATTGCGCACTGCGATACGGTCCCCTCATCTCTTGCGAGTAGCGGCCATGTGTCTCGCCTTATGCAAATTGAAAAAAAATCGGAAAGCAAACGCCAGAGAACCAAAATGGTTT
>MBPM02000265.1:0-43722 GCA_001695595.3 Plasmopara viticola | reverse complement strand
TTCTCCAGGAAGACGCACAGTCTTTTCGCCTTACAACCCGTAAAGGTGAGAATTGTGTCGCTTCATGCAGCACGTTATCTTAATACGAAGGCTCACAAGATTAGCAGCAAAGGAAGATCATAGAATTTTGCTACTAAGCAAGCAAGCTAATCAAACAAAAAGGCTACTTTTCTTAAAATCTTATACGATAGTGTATGTTGCTATTCGTGGTAGCCGTCATTTGCAGCTCTTAAGAAAGTTTGATTTGTACGTCATTATAGCCAGAGAACTTGTAGGTAAACATGTTCATGGTGTATACTTTGCTTGAAGAATCCCAGCTATTTGTACATCTGTAAGAAAAGTTCTGATTTGTATGTTGTTGTTTTGCCAGCATGGATGACTTCTACGTCGTGAAAGCAAAAAACAGCACGTTGTGTGAGGCAAAACTTTCGCACTCAATACGGTTGAAAAAAAGTCGAACATAAATCGGAAATAGCGACAGATCCATGCTTGTTAAGACTTTAAGAATGCAGCAGCACAAGCACCTATTATAAAGAAGAGCTGATATCAAAATTTCCGAATGCACTTTGTATAGTACACTAGATTTGGTAGGTGATTGCTTAATCACAACGAGGGCCTGATGTAATTTGATATATGCATCGCGGTGATTGGTGCACCATGTGATTTGCTATGGAAGTGGAAAATGATGCCACAAGAGTTTTCAGCGCCCCGACTGCGTTAAGTATCTTTTCCCGAATATTCTTTAACCATCACGGATCCTCATAGAGACATGGTGCTGGCTAAATCGAAACAGTTTTATGTGATTGATACAAATCATTGGACTAAGCTCCTGAACGCATGACGGCTCTTGAAGAAGAATCATAGAGCGATATACTGCTGATCGTAAAGACAAATTAACAATACAAAAGATATGAAATAGTATTTCTTGCGATAAAACATCTTGGCGCGTTGTTAAGTTTCCAGGCCGGCAAACAATTTTGGTCGACCAAAAATTGTTAGCAATGCAAAACGAGAGGCAGCGCATATAACTTCACTTGGTTACGAATGACTAATGAATATGCGTAAGCTTTTTTTAGGCTAAAGGACTTGGCCAGGAAATTCTAAGAATTTTGACCGCACGGAGGATCATGAAAGCTCTGACTAAAGAGCCGGAAGCCCTAATCGATTTAGCAGACTTGGTCTATGGGTGCCAGTCGCTTAATCTCTTACAACAAGGCTTTTATGAATCTCTTTTGATTCCTATTGTGCACGTAGCAGCTTTAAATGGAAATCTGAGTAATTATACGCTTAGAATCGACATAATGGATATCGTAAGCAAAACTATCACCCGTGACGACGTTATTATTATTTAGCGGGCAATTAGCATTCGCCGGTAGAAATAGCTACCGATTCTGTTGACGATAGTCTTTACTCTGGATTAAATAGTACTGCTAGGTGCGGGTAGCATTAATGCGTAAGAGCAGGAAGGAATCTGGTACATATCGGATCCTCAAATAGTTTGAATGGTCTCGTGCTTGATAAATAAGCTTCTTGCTTAGTAGGCATACTGATAAAGACACCGATTAAGCTCGTACGCTTTAAAAGCTCTTATATTCTATTGCTTTGTTATAGAATAAGTCAGCTATATATGCAAAAGCTCAAATTTTTGTTACGTACCTTCTCATGTAATATACGCATACACACATGCACACACTATTAAGACTTGATCACTCCCCAGTTGGACGCTCCACGATACTGATGGTCGGTACTTGCCTGACACTGAGAACAAAGTTTCGTTCAGCAACCATTTTGGGGCACTTGAGCGAAACGAAACTTCATCGATCTCTCTTGGAACAGGCACGGACTTCTTTAGCAGATTCTGCTTTGCTTAGTAGCCACAAATCCATTGGGACAGAATCGAAGTCAGCGGGCACACGGGCATCATATATCAGAACAAAGAGCTGATCAAATGAAGAGTCTTAAAAAAGCAAGTCTGTCTGTCGCGGTTTTCCTTTTAAACAATCCAATTGTATCGGGACAAGCCTTACTTTCTTACCACAATCCGTTCGACTTGTTTGGGAAATGCGAATCATATACAGCTACATACAGACGTACCAGAACCGTTCCAACAGCTTTCACGAAGTCTGTGAAGTGAGAAGACCAAGCCAATAAATAAGAATATCAAGTCTCTCGCAAAAGTGTGTTTGGCTCACTACGTGCTTCACATGTAACTGTAGCTGGGCTTAATGCCTTCACAACGAGGAGCAACAACTTTTGCGCAACCGAGTGCACGCAATAGAGACTGCTTTCGAAGACTTCCTCGATGGTCAAGCCGCATTTAATATTGATACGCCCGCCGGTCTATCTTGAAACCAGGTAGGCATCTTTAGACATGTGATCCGCAATATTTGCATTCGGATCGATCGGCGCGCGCAATAGTGTGGCAGGTCCAAACTACATAGTGAGCTTTAGGCTCGGCCAACTTTCCGTACACAGCCTCTAAGGTACAAAGCTTCTTGGCAAGTTGGCCAGTATGGTGGGAATTCTGTACCTTTGCGGCCACCGTAAAGCCATCCGCAATCGCTTGATAAGCGATAAAGGGTAGTAGTTCACAGATTTGTCGAGATCATGGAAGCACCTAGGGACTTGAAATCCAATCAGACGGTGGTGAGCGTTATTTACTGCTCTTGCGTCCTCACTATAAAGCGTCAGGTCGGTCATAACGAGGGCTATCGAATCAGCAAATATGGCTGCTAGACGGCCGAATCATTAAATTATGACCATACCAGCAACAAACAAGCTGCTTTGGTACTCAAAATCATAAGACTGTCTTTGCACTTAAAACTTCAAGGCTGTGACATAGTTAAAAACCGCGCTTGTGCCTTAAACGGAAAGTCGAGATGGATCTCTTGCGAAAGTGACGTTTGGGCGAAGAAGGCTCTGACGATAAATTCGAGGATTCTTTAGCCAAAACCCAAACAACACAGAAAACGTTTTTTCGGATCCGTGAGATTAGTATGCAATTTCTCAACTTAATTAGACGACAGGAAAAAGGTCGATTGACTTGTAGCTCACGACGCTCGTGGGATAACTATTTTCTCTTTGAAGAGACGACGCTCGTGGGATAACTATTTTCTCTTTGAAGAGAAAATAGTTATCCCACGAGCGTCGTGAGCTACAAGTCAATCGACGGATAGGTATCCATGACAAGCATGACCCGCACGATCATGTTCCACGTACACTCAGCCGCTTTTGAGAAGGCCATGATAATGCTGTGATGCTGACTCAAATTTTTCAGGCAGCACGATAAGAAGGGCTCGCGAAGCCAGGACCCATCTTAAGCTCCGGTTTTGGACTTCTTAAAGCAGATAGCATTGTCATCTTTTGTAAAAATGCTCCAACAGTAACGAAATATCGCTCACAGGTGTACACTGACCGCGTGTGCAATCAGTTGCTACACCCCTTCGGGGCAAACCAGATCTCTTGGTATATTTAGTACAATTTGCGCGCTTTAAGGCAAATGAATACACTGCTCCATCCTTACACAGAGTCAGTCTAAACGACTCAGGTGTGATCCAAACATAATGTGCTTCTAGGTGTTGCGGGAATGTCGTCCTGTCTAACTTGCAAACAGCATGAAACCAGGTCTTTGACTTTGTTATGGACTTGCGAGTCGCTCCATTCGCTCCTTAAGTCTTTATAAAAATCCTATACTTACCATCTAGCGCAGTAAACTCTACTTATATGCATGAGGTAGATATGTACTGCTTTTTTGTTAATTTGGTCTTCTTATTGATTAGTAGCAATTTTGTGTGTACACACTGGGCTCGTAATATTTTTAATAAACAAGACGCGTGCACCTTATATTCTCATATAAACTACTTGACAAGTAGTATAAGAAGTAGTACTCTATCTTAAGAGTGAAGCCATAAATCTAGCAGTGAAGGTGCCTGTTGATGGGCGCCGTTGTTTAGGTAGGAGTAATGCAGATGTGTCTGCTTCGAAGTCCCACCCGACGTCCAGGATCGTGCACAATCCGCGGCGAGCGATTAAATGAGTACTGCGAAACTCACGCCAAGAATAGTAATTTATCAGACCATCGATTTGTGCGATTCTCTGATGTTGTAATAGTAATTAGTACAATAGTTTTTAAGCCAGTAATGTAATGTAATGTATTACGTTATCGCGTTGCCAAGTTATGCACGTGCTAGGCTCAGTCTGGCTAGTCCACAGCATAGAGTGGTGCCCGCATACGTCGGGTCTCGTTCGGCGGGCAGTGCAGCCAGCACCGAGGTCGTGAGGGTCTTCCATTACTTTGTTTAGCTCTGACTTGGTAAGAGCCCAGGTGGCGCCCTGGTGCTGGAGACCGTCGCGTCGAGAGTGAGACTCATTAGAGACCTGCAGATGCCCGAGGACACCTGCCCGAAGCGCGCGAGCATTTAGCCCCCGCGCTTGGAAGCAAGGCGTCACCCCAACCTTTTCCAAAGCTTTCAGCCAGTGTAAAGTAAATTATAAATTCGAATAAGACCAAATATTTTCTTTACGACTGTCTACTTCTCGTTTAGCACTTAACCCAGCTTTTCTCGTAAGGCAGTCGCAAAATTAAGGATCCGATTTTCTATTCGATAAGTGACGAGCAATTTTATCGACGTGGTAGAAGAACTGGAATGCCCGATAATTGCTACACGACTAAAAATTCAGTTTTGAGACAATCAAGGCCTCATAATCGACGACGCGGAATTTAGTCATTGACGTTCTAGTTGACAGAGTAGCTTCCATCAACATGGTCTCACAATCAACTGTTGACACTGAAAACAACATCCAGAACGACATCTCCTGCACCAAGATTAGTTGTATTCCGCCTTGTGCAACTGAACTTGCTAGCTTGGAAATTGTGAACCTTGTTGCTTAAGAGAAGGCAATAGCAACGCAGCAAACTACAGCGTGTCTTGCCTACCCACCTACTGTCCAAGTGCGTGACGCGCTTACGCCCCACTGAGTCGTACCCGCTCTTCTTGACGTTGCATAACTTCGATCGCGCTTTGCTCCAGAAGGACCAGATCCACGTACCATTTTTCGTCATCACAAATCACGACACTCACTTCACTCGTCACCAAGAACGCAACTTTTACCTTGAAGTGCTCAAGTGCCACTCTCTCTTGTTCAGTCGTTGCTACTTTACTTCCACTGGTCGCAAAGGTCGTGATAAATACCCTTACCCAAATGTACGAAAAAAAGAGAGCTAAAAAGGGTCGTAAATATAAGTTCGTCAGTAATTTAAAATTGACTAGAAAAAAGTACGATCATTGTAGTACCCAAGACCTTGTATCGATCCTTAGTACTTTCGCCCTGATGCTACGGACCCAGGGTCGGTCCAGATGGCCAGCGAGTACTGGAGTTGCGGCTTTAAAGGCTCAGTAGTACATGTCCAAATGATGTGGTACGAACTCTGTCGACTGCACACCAGCAATGCTGAGAATGAGGCCATAACCTACTGGCCCTACGGCGTCTATATGTGCCGTATACCGGTATTTAAAAAAGACTTTGAGTGTGACAAAGCTAACGGGTACATTAGTCGCACTAGAATTTCGGATAATTGGCGTATACATTCGGATCGCGGACTCGGTATACATTCTCTTCACTAGGAACAACAAAGTGTATGCTCGATAGAAACCCACTATCGTCCAAAGGGTTTTCAGCAGTCGAGCTTTCTTTATCCGAGGTCCGACTATACACGGTATACGCCTTGCTGCTCGCCCACACAAACCCACGCCTCCTGCCCACCCAAGTAGGACGGGACCCCCCAGCCAGAGCGCCGACGTCCAGCCAAGGCAAAGCGTCGGCACGTTCCCCTGAGCCAGTGACAAGGACTCGACCTCTTGGTGGCGCGATTGTCGAGCAAAAAAGGGCAGCCATCCATCAGCTCGACGTGTATACTGAAAGAAGAGAGAAGCGAGAACCGAGGTGGTAAGGCTTTTTCTTCCGTATTACGAGATGGATGGAGAGCGATGGCGAGGGCAGAGACTTGATCCGCGTGGTTACCCACTTTGCAACCTGTCGCTTCTCGCTCGCTCTCTGGATCCAGTTTGTACCCATTGCACGACGAAAGACTTACCCACTCTTTCTTACCTTGTACTAGACGAAGTGTGGTGTCGTCACGCGCACGTCAGTTCATGACGATGGAGTTTGCCCCTGCTAGTGTACCGTCCACCGGCTCGTCGTACACGGACAAGGACCGTCCGCGGGACGAACCGGCCAAGTTGCATCTCTTTCGCTTTGGGACCGCCCGCGAGTTGTTTGCCCCCATGCAATACAATGACAAGGACGAGACGGCCGTGGGGTCGCCCACGGAAAGTGGCCCGCATGGGCCTCGAGAGTGCAATTCGAGGGACGGACAGGGTGCGGACGGCGTGGCGCCGTCCAATCAATTGACGCATGAGCTCCAAGAGACGTCCGACTCGAGTGCCTGCCGTCGAGAGCACGAGCACGTGTATAAACCCATGGGGTCTGCGCATGGCTCGCGACGCAAGAATAGTCTGGAAATGTTCCTCTCGCAGTCCCCTAGTCAAGCATTGGGCGGCGATTTCTTAAAGTTAAGTCTTGACGATCGGCAAGCGAGTCGGCAACCGAATGAGTTGCTTGCGCGAACGACGAGCAATGCGAGCGCGGGTGCCCGGGCCACGCGAAGTGGCCATGGGTACGAAAGGGGACACTTTGAGTTGAACAGTGTGGCGGACGACGCCATGAGGGGACGGTATCGTCCCCGCCCACGCGCCACCAAGCACGAATCGGGACTCTGGCCCGCAAGTGCCGTCGTCACTGTCGCGGGGGAGCTCCGTATCGACTCCGTCGCCCGTCGTGTACCATGGCACGTATTTAATGCAGCATCCTCCGCTCGAGGATCGTGGGCAACCCACGAGACGGGGCCTCGTGCCATGTACCATGACCACGTGCACGAGTACTATAGTCACCCCCCGTCGTACCTGCCGGAACCCTTGTACCAGCCCGAGTGGTACCGGGCACCCCCTGGGAATCCCGCGTATGGCTACAGTCACCCATCCAGTCGTGTCCAAGTCGTAGCAGGGCACTGGAACCCCGTTTTGGGCACTCCGTCGCCGCCACCACGGCTCTATGAGCATGGCACGCGTCTGTTTCCACCGTCCCGCGCGAACGGGATGCGGGGTCCGTCCATGGAGTACATGGCGCCGTCCCACGGGATGCAGCATCCACTCGCTCGTACGCACGGCCGCAATCTGTACGCACGCATGCCTCCACCCTTGCCCGAAAACTCGCCACCTCATTCGCCACGGAAAGGCTTGGGCCTAAAACCGTGCAAGTTTTTCGTGCAAGGCCATTGCCGCATGGGTACCAAGTGCAAGTTTGTGCATCACGCGAGCGCCGACGCGGCCAGTCATGCCCCTGGACGCACGCCTTTGTACCCTCAACGCATGGTGCTGTCGCCGCTTCCAATGATGCACACGCACGGGCCTCCTGGCGACGAGAGCACGTTTCCAAGCCGGCCCACGCTCGTCTAGCGTTTCGTACCGATGCTTCGAGTGGCAATGGGTTGACGGGCACCTTGGTGCCCACCCCGCCGTCGCGCGTCGGGTCGTGTCCGACCGATTTGTCGACCATGAGTACGGCGTTGAGTGTAGCCGACATTCAAAACCGGGTCGTGGCCATGTCGAAGGATCAAAACGGGTGTCGTTGTTGCAAGAACAGTTGGATTACGACGAGCGGACGGATTTGTGGGACGTGATTTACCACGAAGCGCTGGATCATTTGGCCGACATGATGGTCGATCCGTTTGGGAATTATCTATTTCAGAAACTGCTCGAACGCGTGGAGGACAAGCAACGGGTCGTGATTATTCGGCGCGTGAGTGCGCACCTCGTTGCCGCGGCCTTGAATTGCACGGGACGCGGTCGGTGCAAAAGGTCGTGGAAGTGTGTGCCACGTGCCCCACGGTCGTAACCCCTGCGTCGGACGCCCCGACCGAGTTTGAGTACCACCAGGAGCCTGCGATCACCCGGCGGCCATCCACGCGGTTACCCGACTTGATTGTCGACGCGCTGCAAGACGATGCCGTGCGGTTGTGTATCGATTCGAACGGCAATCACGTGATTCAACGGGCGTTGCAGTTTCTGGCGCCCGAGGACAATCAATTTGTGTTTGATGCCGTGTGCCAAGAGTGTACGACGGTCGGGACGCACCGGCACGGGTGTTGCGTGCTGCAACGGTGCTTGGACGCGGCCAACAAGGGGCAAAAGACGGCCGTGATTGCCAAGTGGAACGCCACGCGATGAAACTCATGCAAGATCCGTACGGGAATTACGTGGTCCAGTACGTGTTGGATTCGTGTACGGCCGAAGAAGCGCTGGGCGTGATGATCAAGCCGTTGGGCCACCTGTTTGACTTGTCGATTCAAAAGTTTAGTTCGAATGTGATTGAAAAGTGTTTGGAAAAGGCCCCCGAACGCGTGCGGCAGCAGTACTTGGCGGAACTCACGACGTGTTCCAAGTTGAATCGCATGTTGCAAGATCAATTTGCGAATTACGTGGTCCAGCGGGCTCTGTGCGTGTGTGCAGAAGACCAGTGCCTGTTGCTGGTCCAAGCCATTCGACCGCACTTGGCGGCCATGAAGAATACGTCGGGCGGGCGTCGGATCACGGCGCGCATCTTGAAACGGTTTCCAAGCATGGACATTGGGCTCGACAGTGGCGTGTCTTCCCCACGAGAGTGTTTTTTTGAGCCGGCGTTGATGATGAGGCCGTTGCCGGGCGCGTATTTGCCAGGACCGGCTGGGTTTGGGTATGGCAGGCCCGAGCCGTTGCCGTTTCCCGGCCGCGAGCCGGAACGGACGAGAGGCGACTCGAGGAGGAGTTTGATGGGTCGAGTCGGGCATGAGCACGCGACGACGCACGTTGTTGCGGCAAGTTTTGCGCATTTTGTAGAAGAAGAAGGAGGGCATGTGTAGGCCTTTATATATCTCGAGCGGGAAGGAAAAGAACGAGCGCGGAGCAAGGAGCGGAGGGCACGAGTGGACGTGAAGGCTAGACGAATCGTATGCTGTATCAGTAAGCCGCCACTCGATTGCTGGCACAGGAACACAAGTAAGTGAGACTTAAGACAATAAAGTGAAAAAGTTTTGTTTTTTTCGACGTGTCTTGACCGCTCCTAGCACGTGAAGCCGCGTGGCGGTGACTCGAGCCCCGGTCGTGGACTTTTGGGCCGCGTGTCGTCCACCGCCCGATTGGCACGCGTAGATCATCAAGCTTAAGCTCAAGAGCGCCTTGAACGCTGCCAAACAGCAGAAAAAGGCAATCGTGACGCCAAAACCGCTGGGCGAGACCAAGTCAATTGGCACGTCGACGAGCGCTTTCGAGACCATGCGCAAGACGACACAGGCCAAGGGGAGCGCCATTAACCCCAAGCGCTTGGACACATGGTGCGTGTGGTCCAAGATGGTCTCTTCGCTCTTCCAGCCCGTTAAATCCCGGCAAAGAATCGTCAAAAACTTGGAGTACATGGTCGGCGACAGCTGGTTGAATTTCGTAATGAACGCGTGTTGAGCCAGTCAATACCATCTCGGCCATGACGACCATGGCCTGGCAAGCAATGGACAGAATTAGTGGCACGACGCGAGTGGAAAAGGAAGGAGGCGCTGGGAACGTACCGTGCCCCACGCCACGTCGCCCGTGGACGATTGCAAGAGAATGAGGCCAATGACGGTCAGTAATTTAAACCGCTCGACAATGTCGCTGCAACTGATTTGAAATAAATTCTGTTCTTCAAATTTCTTAAACACGGCACTCTTGAGTTCGGCAAAATTGTTGGAAATGAGCAACGTGAGCAACGACGAATTGCTGGAATTCACGGCCACGTTCAGTCACGACTTGGGCAAAGAGCAAGAGCGCGTGGAGCACGACGTACGTGGTGGCCACGGCAAAGGCCACAAACATGCGGGGGACACGGCGGGGGTGGTACTTGGCCGTATAATACAGCGAATCTAACACGTCTTGGCCAAGCGACGAAAATAACCGGTCGAAAATTTCAATCATGGTAAATAACACGTATAATTTAATCATGGCTTGGCCGCGAATGGCGTGGTACACGCGAGACATGTCAATGTACCCCAACACGGTCGTCGCTACGGCCATGATGACGGCAACCATCAAGTCATAAAAGTGCGTCCGGCGAAAGACGCGGGCGTGGAAGCCCGAGGTCGCGGCACAGCCACAGGCAAAGAGAATGCGCAGTGGCAAGTACGTAAACACGTACAGGAAACTATCGAGCGCTAACAAGACACCAAAGAAAAACAGTTGCTCGGTATGGAAGGGTACCCCAAAGAAATTTTGTACCCGTTCTTGTGCACTCCGTCCGTCGGTTTAATGTCGTGGACCCCAAAAATTTCCTTGTAAAAAAAATCCGCCAGTCGGAAAGGATGCGGGGCCGGTGGCATGACGGGTACATTGCCAGAAGCACTGCTAGGCCTTGGGGACGGACTTGACGTTAATGGGGCCTTTGTATGCGTAATGGATGGGCAGGGCGAACTCCTGGCGAGGGGCGGGACGGGCGAGAGGGTCGGGGGCGCGAGGGGCGACGAAAAGTCCGTCTGGATCTCGAGATGTGGCTTTTGTGCTAGTGAAAGGTTAACTACCTTTCTTGTAGTAAATGCTGAAGGGGATGTGGTGGATGGGATGAAAGTAGACGAAGTGGACTCGTAGTAAGGAGGCTCGGGAGACGATCGCCTTCGCTTAACGGAGCTGCTCGAGACGCCGACGACTCTGTGCGCTCTTCGATGATAAACAAGTCGCTTGCGGTGGAGAAAAGCGGAAGATACGTCGAGATGAGGCCTTGAACGTGGTGTATCATCGCTTGAGCACGATGGGAACGCTGTCATGGAGATGGCAAAGCAAAAAAGGCGGAACGAGGGTGAAAGTCGATATAGTATTAAGTTGGAGTAGAAATCGTAATTTAAAGTGTACCAATTGTATGGAACAAGAGGTAACGAGTGCGTGTCGGTTCATGTGCCTTTTTTTCATAACGGACGCATTGTGCGACCGATGACAAAGGAGACTTGTGCTGCAATGTTGGAGACGACTCGTATTCCGCTGGATTCTCGCGTGTTGGCAAGCGTGTTGGAGGGTTACGAAGGCGAGACACTCGAGGTTGGAACATGCGATGTACCAGTGTACCACGGCAAAGGCAAAGCGGTCTTCAAGTCGAAGTTTACGTACAGTGGCGATTTTTTTAAAGGACGCATGCATGGTACAGGACGCATTGAATGGTCGTCAAGTGGTGTGATTTATGAAGGAGATATAAAGTACAATGAGATCACTGGACACGGAACGTATTGGTGGCCCAACGGCAGCTCGTACGTTGGACATGTCAAGTGTGGCAAACGACACGGGTACGGAGTTTTCGAGACGGGAGATAAAGGCACCGTCTCGATGGAACAAGAAGAAAATGGCACCAAAAGGGAGGAACTATCTTTGCCAAGTGATTGCTGCATAGAAAACCAGAGTGAAGAAAAGTCGGAGGATTTGTTTCGTACCGCTCGGTACTCGGGTGCGTGGCGAGATGGTGTACCACATGGGTACGGTGAAGTGGTCTTCGATGCTGTACACAATGTTCGGTACGAAGGGCAGTTTGCAGCCGGGGAACGCGAAGGACATGGCCGCATGTACTATGCGGATGGGAGTGTGTACGCAGGCGATTGGCAAGCCAACGTGAAATGTGGACACGGCGTGATGACTTGGATGACATCGGCCGCAAGGCTCGATGAGACTTTAAAGTGCCGCTTGAAATGTACGATGGCGAGTGGTACAACGATTGCCCGCACGGGTTTGGACGGTACGTATGGTACCAACAAGCAACTCAAGCCTCGAGTCAAAGCCTGTACGACCAGAATTGGTACCAAGGAGAGTTTCAGCAAGGACTGCGGCATGGCCGTGGCATGTTCTTTTACGCAAATGGCGCGCACTACGAAGGCGAGTGGCAAACCAATACCAAAGATGGCTACGGCCTCTTTTTCCACGACGACGGACGCGTCTTTGTCGGTCTGTATGCGCACGATCGAACCCTTCGCGGCTCGGTCGCAACGGCCCCACGTTCGTCGTCCACTCACAATGATGAAGTCATGCTCTACATTGACGATTTGCTGCCCTTTACCGACCGTCGTAAGCGTGACAAAGCACGAAAGGCCATTGGCGACGCCACGTTGCGTCTCTTGACGGAACTTCGGGACCTTTATCGTGGGTACATTCCACCATCACGGCAATTGTTGCCTACTGCGCTTGACGACCGAGCCGCGGGTGGCAAGTTGCTTGACCTCGTCGACTGTCGACAACTGCTGTGCCATTGTGGCGTGTACGTGACGAGCACGGAGCTGCAAAGGTATGTGAACAATGTTCGTACAGCACAGCGCACGACAGCGGTCGCGGCAGCAGTGGCCATGGAGATTGCCGAACACTTTGACCCTGTACGTCCAAATTTGCAGGAGGAACGTGCGAACAGTCCACGGCGTCTCGACGTCGTTCCGTACAATGAACGCATCCTCTTTCGCGAATTTGTCGAGCTACTTGTACGCATGGCATCTACGTGGGTCCACACTGCAGAAGCCGATGGGGTCATTGAGCTTATCGCTTGCGACGACAAACCCGACTTGCTTGCGACTGTATTCTCTGGATTGTACGACCAAATGACGGCCGAGCGGTGGGACGGATCGACGCCACCACATGCCACGTGGTGGACACGACTGCGCGCTGAGTTAACGAGCAAGACACTGCACTGGACTTTCAGGAAACATCACGCTCAATTCCTAGAATTGTACGATAGCTGTAAAGGACTGGTCGTACAACAAAATTTGGTCGAACAGGATAGGAGCCTACTGCTCGACGCTGCAGTCACCGAGACGAAGAAACCAACCGTGTCGATCCAATCTCTGCTGTCCATGCTGTGTGACACGAAGCGAGTCAAGACGGCCATCTTTACGTCGACGTTCCAGCCCAAGGATGCCCTTGGAGCCTTAACACAAGCGCTTGCACCCTCGTTCCCACCCGTGCCGGTCGAACGACTCGAGCTTGGCGTGCGTCGCAAGGACACCGAGCCGACTCTGGACCCTGATCCCTTCATCCTCGGTACCCACCTCGTGTTTTCCGACTTTCTAGCCGCGTTTGCGACCGTGCTCTTTGCCAAACAGCACGTGGCAATGGCCGACACTTCATGGGATGATCACGCACGCCCATTGTCCGACCTAATCGAGCAAATCATGGAGTCAGAGAAAGAACAAGGGTCAACACCGAGTCATTGAAAACGCCGAGCCAATTTATTTCCTAGTGCACGCGTCCCACGGGCCCCATGAGTTGGGCATACTTTGACGGTAAACTAACGGCTTGTTCATCGTCAAACGTGGCTTCAAACACTTGACCGCCGTACACGTATCGTACATACCTAATTAGCATGCAGCAAGCCACGCGTGAGCACTTGAGCAACAATATTAGAGCAGACATGTGCGTACAGCAAAGGTTTAACACTAGCCGGGCACGAGGAGTGTGCGTCGGCGATGGTGTGCAGTGTATCCACGCACGGATTGTAAAAGCCAAGGAGCTTGGCTTTCGACGCCGACGTGAGAGCAAGGGTGCCGTTCTAATCACAAGTTTGGTAAGAAATAATCGCAACCTCCCCTTCTCGTCCGTACCTTGACGAAGAACCGAAGCGGAATCGTGACGTCGATACACGCTGGCTTGAACCCCTCCGTCGTGGCTTCTTCTCGTGCAGAGTACTCGTCCCTGTCTCCTTCACGGTCTGTGAAGCGACTGGTATCCAGCATATGATCGACGTGCTCGCCCTGAGCGTCACACGAGTCGGGATTGGTCGGATGCTGGCCGTAGCGGCCGAGCAATATGATCAAGCCTTTGCCATCTGGTCGTTCTTGTTCGTGCTTGAGATTTTCTTCGGCCCAACGAGCCATCAACTGTTGCTGTTCCTGTGCACTTTGTGACGCCGTGGCAAGGTAATGCCGTTGCATGGCAAGACGCGCGTGCGCGGCACGTCGACGCTGCCGCGCTTGCGCCGGTTTGAGGAGCTGCGAGACGATGGCCGCTACGACAAACGGGGAGGCTGCGGCACAAAAGGCAAACGACGTCGACTGCGCCGAGAAGGGCGAGAGGAAAATGGGCACGACGAACCGGACACTGCCACGGGTAAAGCCCAACCGAAGCGTGACGCCTGCACGTGCGAGCAAGACGCCGACCGCCACGCGGGTACGATGCGAGAGTTCTCGACTCATGCCCGTGACGATGGACACGCCCGCCATCATACTCGCGCGCAAGGAAAGTTTGATGGTCGCGGCACTGGTGATTGCGCGACGGACTTGCAGCGAGAGATTTGGGCCCGCTGCGTTTACTGCGACGGCTGCCGTGGCCGTCTGCGTGTCCGTGTCGTGTCCAAGGGATCCCGAGAGGCCGTCACGTGTACTCCACATCATGGAGCCATGGAGTTGGGGGGCCAAGAGCTGGTTCACACCAACAGACAGGTCGAGTCCGTGCTCGTCGAGCTCGGGAATGAGCATAAAGACCGTGTACCGCGACACAGGTTGACTCAGTTGACAGTGCAGCTTGGGCACCGAGCCGAGTTGACTCGAGAGCGTGACGGACGGGAGACTTGGGTTTAATGACTTGTACGACAGTGCCGTGGTGAAGCCACCCATGGTCATGCCGAGTCGGTCGTACAAAAAGCCCCCAATCGACAACTTGGTCGTACGAGACAAGGGAAAGTCCGTCCGTTGATGGAGTGTCATTTGCGTCCGAGCCACGTAGTGGACGTGAGGGTCCAAGAGATGACGGAATGCTTGCATCGGTGCGTGGACCCAGTCGGACGCATCGACATGCATGGCCAGCTCGCTATGGGACACGAATTGGACGTCGAGAGCCTGTTCGTGCCGTTGCCGCACGAGCTTTTCCATGTATTGTTGGACCTCGTCGCGTGTTTGCAAGTGGAAGCCGACCATGTTTTGTGAAGCGATGTGATCTTGTTCGAGGACCTGGATGCCCTGTCGTTCGTTTAAACAGACCATGGACGGCCGGACACCGTTTCGGTATCAAGTTTGAGAATTCCATGAGGAAAGCGAGAAATGGTACTGTCCTTACCTTTTCGCCGTACATGTCATAGACGTGCCGTTTGATTGGATCAATTAATACTTTGTACGCACGGTCGAGTACCGCATATTGTGCATTGGCTGCTGCCACAATCTCTGCGTGGCCTTGACGGCGTCGATCCGGATGGAATTCACGTGAGAGCGAGAGGAAGCGGTTTCGGATTTCACTACTTGACGCATCACGTTCCACACCGAGCATTACATAGTAATCACGCTCGATTTGGCGCCATGAAGTCGCGTCTTCTTCGGGCGGTGGAGTCTCACTGTCCACTGCCATCGAAGTCTCCTTGAGTAGACAGATTGTGTAGACGCTTACATACCTTGGGTACGGTACTAATTTGTTCCTTATGACCCACACTTTTGTGCAACCTAAGCAGGCACTTTATAAATTGATGTTTCAGCTACTTCACGGTGCTTCTGTCCACATATCGGTTTTAACTGTCTGCCGCCGCAAAAACTTTGAGGCACCACTAAACGTACAATACTTTTTCTCTATTTGCAATAAAGGAATGACCTGGTAATTTGAATCTCACTACGTTGCGTATTGATAACGCGTGGACTGCGTCAATAAAGCGCTACAGCAAAAGAAATGTCGGCTGAAAGTAGTTTTTTTCTTCTGAGTCGATAGTCGACGACAGCGCAAATAACAGGGACGCAGCGCAAGGATCAGCCGAAGAAAAAGATATAATACTTTTAAGTGTTGAGCCAATGTTTGTACTAACCCGCCAAAGAGTAATGTATTTTTATTTAAGACTGGCATTATAGGTCACAAACAAGAGGGGCGATACATGCATACAAGACAGTGCACCTCGATAATTCTAGTCTTCAGTCGGATTCATCCGACTCTCTGGCGAAATGCTGCAACGATTCAAAAGCTGGTTTAATACGCGCGTCATCCTTCAGTAATTCTCCAACTATTGTCAGCCACGAAATGCTCGAATCCCCTGTATATGGCAAATTACTATGCAATAATTGTACGGCACTGTAAATGGCATCTTCAACTTTTTTCTTTTCGATACGCCGGTAATACGCCACGAAAGCTGGAAACCAACTCTTGATTGCCGATACACCAGCATGTTGAGAGATAAGTTCCTTCAAAATAACTTTGGGATGCTTGCCACGATCTGAAAGGTGTAACATGGATGAGGGATCAGCCAGGTACTGCACCATAGAGCGTGCATAATTCTGGACGTCGAGGCGCTGCCCTTCATCTAAAGAACCAATGTGCTGTGCTGCTAGCTCGAGGTCTCGAAACAGAACGACCACTTCATCAAACGAATGCTGTAATTTCAGCAAATCATACATCTGATCGCCATTAAACGGCCTCCATTTCGCGTAAAAAGCGACAGTCGCAATGCCATTGGCGAAATCTAGAGAATTTGCCTGTGTAATCTTCTTGTTAAAAATTTTCAAGCGTCTAAACTCAAGTTGAGGGTACCGGTGCCACATTTTTCGCGCATTCGCTGCAAGGCTCCCACTATAGTAATTTACGTCTCCCAACACATTCTCGAGCGCATTGGAATCGAACATGACCTTCGCACGTGGCAATGACATCTCTGGCAGTATGGATAAAATAAAGCTGCCAAGGTCAAACTTCTGATCGTCCACCTTCAAGTACATTTTCACGTATTCTAGCCACGCAGTAAACAGAGTCACATCGTCAATACCAATCAAAGCGTGCTCTTCTTTGAGCCTCAAGAGTAGAAACATGTATCTTGGTGATTCCTTGTGTAGAAGCCATTCCTTAAGCACAAAATCCTTAGTAATCGGATCCGTGACCATATACGTCAGCATATCCACAGCAAATTGCTCCAAAACTTTTTTGCGTCGATAATAGTCAAATAGTGTCACGACTTGTGAATACGGATCATACACGGATGGATCATGAAGCGGAAACGTCAATTTTGAACTCGGCCGTGGCTGAATGTGTTCGGCCAAAAAATATAAGAGGTCCTTGTTGCTAAATACTGCGTTATCCGAAGCCATGGTGTCCCAAACCCTATAACGACCAATGTAGTAAAACCACACAAGAAGCTTGGGGTCGTGACCCAATGTGACTGGATCCATATATCGATGAAAGATGCTTTGAAGGTTCAAGTACTTAAACACATCCTTTGGGTGGACTCGCGGTTCCTTTACCCATTCGTAGACTTTTTGTTTCATATCACGCCAATGCGCATGTCTCTTTATCGCGTGTAAATCAACTCGTTCTCGAAGCATGAGCTCGTTTTCTAATTTGCGCGATAACTCTTGAATCTCCATGGCATTTTCGAGATTTTCGTCAATCATGTGCACAGCCGGTTGACCAAGATAATCCACCAATCCATTTCCTCTCGCCTCCTCGTTCGTGCCATTAAACGAGGACTTGTCTTTGTCGTCGCGACTTGTATTCGAGGTAGTGCCATAACAAGTGCTAACGTTAAAAAAGAAGATGATGGTAGTACGCACAAGGATGAGTACGCGCATGATGTGGCTTGAGACGCTGCAAGACAAAGTGAGAGCGACGGAAAAAAATTGAATCTTGCAGCTGGTACGAGATTAAGATTGGGATTGTGCGACCAGATAGCAAAAAGGACGAGGCTGTACGTAGTACGTACGGAGCCCTAGTTCTACGGATAATTGGCTTCGATTAAACATTCACCATCCATTCTTAATTGTCGACCTAATGTTTGTATCGTATAACGTTTAAAGCCAATTATCTTGAGACTCTATCATCTTATAGTATTTAGCTGCACATGTTTAATTTGACTAGAAAAAAATACAGCAGGAACGATTGATAAATAACCGAGGCACCGTATCTCAAGTATTAGGACGCTGCAAACTGATCTGTAATGAAAAGTGCAACTAGGAAGTACGACAATGGTAATGAAATTGCTGCCTCCTTGTAAACAATCTTCGATTTCGGACACAGCGCCTGCGCACGCCCGTATCTTACTGCCAATTTTCATCCAATATCGCCTTGCGGATCAAACGCATTGAACGACCTTTCCATTGACAAGTTTTTGTCGAAATAGCGCACAAAACCATTTGCAGGGTCGACCGATACTAGCAACTTACACTGGCGAAGAATGCTTTAAGGCTGCCTTCGATCAAATTAAACGTTTCGTCGGCTAAACGTGATGTCCTCTCGACAAGTACAATCATCATTCGTCGCTACTACTGCGAAAATACACAGATCCGTACTCAAAATTAGCTCAATTAAAAAACCAAAATTGGTACGTATATTATTCTGCAGAACACCATATAAAGTTATAGATTGATAAATTTACATCTTTTAAGAAAAAAAGTTAAGAAAACCACCCATTCTACCAAACAATAACTACCGCAATCAAAAATATATATATACAAATTTTTACCCCATCGTAATTTTAGCACGATACCGTTTTTTACGCAGTAAAAAACGGTATAGTTGATGTGGTTAAAGTGCCCTAAAAGAGCCTAAACAATTGTGGTTAGTGATCATAATCGTCGCAAGCGCCCAAATGGAGCTGGGATGCTACAGCCCTATTTGTTAACACTGTTGTGTAGCTTATTTGTTGACACTTCTGAGTAGCTTACGAGAGCGAGGCTACACTATTTAGTAATGAGTAAATTAACATCTTTATATCAGATATGGTGCGTAAAAAATTTATTTGTATTTTACGGGGCTGGAAGTTCTATTGTCGATTCGATTAGGGAGCGCCTATAGCTACACCCCTCCTGCCTAGAGCTACACCCCTCTCTTTATGCTGACCAATCAAGGCAACGATCGTACCCTGAGAGGCTGGAAACGAACTCAAGCACTAAGCCGCCTTTGGCTGCGACGTCCTCCATTTCACCCACGCGCCACAACTTGATCTCCTTGTCGGCACCTCCCGTATACAAAAACACATTAGAACTAAAATATCATCGAAGTCACACACGCCTTGCACCACAAACGAAAACGCAAGCGCGAAATCCGGCTTATCGATTGTCAAGTTTCTATAAAGATCTGCCAATTGCAGACACAACAAGGAGAAGACATCATTGGGTGGGAGAGATTGACCACGGTCAACGCAACCATGAAACTTTTGCTGACGGCATGGTGCATCCCAAGTGCCGGACCCTCACGGCTACTCAGAAATAGCACGTCTTGAGCTTCTGTTGCGCACGTCTGGCACCGACACGTATCGTTGTAACGACCCGGGCGTCACGACATCACCTCGCGATAACTACAACATACAAATCGTTGATCGCAGACGTGTTTTGGCAGGTCGCTCACCCCTTTTCGCACTGCTTGACCGCCTGGAGATTGTTGCTTCCGTTAATCCACCGTACCCATCCAATTTGACGAACAGCGGTGGCTTACCAACCTCCTCATCGTCTCTTTCTCGGCAAAGGAGATCTGCAGCTCGTTTTCCACTATGCCCACCTACGAGACGAATCGTTTAGGCTTGCCACTACTGCATGATGTGGGGGTCACAGCCACGTCACATCGCAAACGTTTACATTCGCATACTGCTTCATGGTAGCAGAAAAGAAAGAAAAGTATTTCTGGGCAGACCGCTTGTTGGGAAATGGGCACGACGAAGCGGACACTGCCACGGGTAAAGCCTAGTCGTAACGTGACGCCTGCACGTGCGAGCAAGACGCCAACCGCCACGCGTGTATGATGCGAGAGTTCTCAAATCATGCCCGTGACGGTGGAGACGCCCGCCATCATGCTCGCGCGCAAGGAAAGTCTAATGGTGGAGGCACTGGTGATTGCGCGACGCACTTGCAGCGAGAGATTCGGACCCGCTGCGTTCACTGCGACGGCTGCCGTGGCCGTCTGCGTTTCCGTGTCGTGCCCAAGGAATCCCAAGAGGCCGTCACGTGTACTCCACATCATGGAGCTATAGAGGCTTGAAGCCAAGAGCTGATTCGCACCCACGGACAGGTCGAGTCCGTGTACATTGAGTTCGGGAATGAGCATAAAGACCGCGACACGCGTAGACTCAATTGACAGTGCAGCTTGGGCACCGAGCCGAGTTGACTCGAGAGCGTGACGGACGGGAGACTTGGGTTAGACTTGTACGACAGTACCATGGTGAAGCCATTCATGGTCATGCCAAGTCGGTCGTACATAAAGCCCCAATCGACAACTTGGTCGTACGAGACATGGGAAAGTCTGTCCGTTGATGGAGTGTCATTTGCGTCCGAGCCACGTAGTAGACGTGAGGGTCCAAGAGATGATGGAACGCTTGCATCGATGCGTGGACCCAGTCGGACGCATCGACGTCCATGGCCAGTTCGCTATGGGACACGAAGTGGACGTCAAGAGCCTGTTCGTGCCGTTGCCGCACGAGCTTTTCCATGTATTGTTGCAGCTCGTCGCGTGTTTGCAAGTGGAAGCCGACCATGTTTTGTGAAGCGATGTGATCTTGTTCGAGGACCTGGATGCCCTGTTATTTGACCATGGACGGCCGGACTCTGTTTCGGTATTAAATTTGAGAATTCCATGAGGAAAGCGTAAAATGGTACTGTCCTTACCTTTTCGCCGTACATGTCATAGACGTGCCGTTTGATTGGATCAATTAATACTTTGTACGCACGGCCGAGTACCGCATATTGTGCATTGGCTGCTGCCACAATCTCTGCGTGGCCTTGACGTCGTCGATCCGGATGGAAGTCACGTGAGAGCGAGAGGAAGCGGTTCCGAATTTCACTACTTGACGCATCACGTTCCACACCGAGTAGGACATAGTAACCACGCTCGATTTGGCGCCATGAAGTCGCGTCTTCTTCGGGCGGTGGGGCCTTGCTGTCTGCTGCCATCGAAATCTCCTTGTGTTTGTACCACTTCACCCTCAAATGAAATATGTATCATTCTCCAGCTAAATACTATAAGATGATAGAGTCACAAGGTGATTGGTTGTAAACGGTATTCGATACAGACAATAGGTCGACAATACAGAATGGATGGTGAATATTTGGCTCCCCTCGCACAATCCCATTCTTGATTTTGTACCAGCTGCAAGATCCCGACCTTTTCTCCCTCTCCCTTTATATTGCAACGTCTCAAGCCACACCATGCGCGTACTCATTTCGCACGTACTGCCATCATTTTCTTTTTTAATGTAAGCACTTGTTATGGCACTACCTCGAATACAAGACGCGATGATAGAGACAAGGCCTCGTTAAATGGCACGAACGAGGAGGCGAGAGAGTCAACCGGCGGTGCACATGATTGACGAAAATCTCGAAAATGCTATGGAGATTCAAAAATTATCGCGCACATTAGAAAACGAGCTTATGCGTCGAGAACAGGTAGATTTAGCCACAATAAAGGAACATGTGCATTGGCGTGATATGAAAGACAAAGCCTACAAATGGTTGAAGGAACCGCGAGTCCACCCAAAGGATGTGTTTAAGTACTTGCACCTTCAAAGCATCTTTCATCGATATCTGGATCCAGTCACATTGCGTCACGACCCCAAGCTCCTTGTGTGGTTTTACTATATTGATCGTTATAGGGTTTGGGACACCATGGCTTCTGATAACGCAGTATCTAGCAACAAAGAGCTCTTGTATTTTTTGGCCAAACACATTCAGCCACGACCGAGTCCAAAACTGACATTTCCGCTTCATGATCCATCCGTGTATGATCCGTATTCACAAGTCGTGACACTATTTGACTATTATCGACGCAAAAACGTTTTGACGCAATTTGCTGAGGACATGCTGACGTATATGGTCACGGATCCGATTACCAAGGATTTTGTGCTTAAAAATGGCTTCTACACAAGGAATCACCAGAATACATGTTCTATCTCTTGAGGCTCGAAGAAGAACATGCTTTGATTGACGTTGACGATGTGACTTTGTTTACTGCGTGGCTAGAATACGTGAAAATGTACTTGCAGGTGGACGATCGGAAGTTTGACCTTGGCAGTTTTATTTTTATCATACTGCCAGAGATGTCATTGCCACGTGCGAAGGTCATGTTCGATTCCAATGCGCTCGAGAACGTGCTGGGAGACGTAAAATACGTCGGTGAGAGCCTTGCAGCGCATGCGCGTAGAATGTGGCACCGATACCCTGACCTTGTGTTTAGACGCTTGGGAATTTTTAACAAGAAGATTACGCCGAATAATTCTCTAGTTTTCGCCAACGGGATTGCGGCCGTCGCTTTTTACGCAAATTGGAGGCCATTTGATGGCGACCGGAAATTTGATTTGCTGAGATCAAAGTATTCGTTTGATGAAGTGGTCGTTCTGTTTCGAGACTTCGAGCTAGCAACACAGCACATCGGTTCTTTGAATTCAGGGCAGCGCTCCGACGTCCAGAATTATGCATACTCTATGGTGCAGTACCTGGCTGATCCCTCACCCATGTTACGATTTCCAGATTGTGACGAGCATCACTTGATTCTCCATGGCATTTTCGAGATTTCGGTCAATCATGTGCACAGCCGGTTGACCAAGATAATCCACCAATCCATTCCTCTCGCCTCCTCGTTCGTGCCATTAAACGAGGACTTGTCTATGTCGTCGCGTCTTGTATTCGAGGTAGTGCCATGACAAGTGCTAACGTTTAAAAAAGAATATGATGGTAGCACGTACGAGGATGAGTACGCGCATGGTGTGGCTTGAGACGTTGCAATATAAAGGGAGAGTGAGAAAAGGTCGGGATCTTGCAGCTGATACGAAATTAAGAATGGGATTGTGCGACCAGATAGCAAAAAGGACGAGGCCGCACGTACGGAACCCTAGTTCTACAGATAATTGGCCTCGATTAAACATTCTCCATCCATTCTTTAATGTCGACTTAATATTTGTATCAAATAACGTTTACAACCAACTATCTTGTGACACTATCGTATTATAGTATTTAGCTGGAGAAGTGATCCATATTTTATTTGAGTTGAAAAAAATACAGCAGGAACGATTGATAAATAACCGAGGCACCGTATCTTAAGTAATAGGATGCTGCAAACTGATCTGTAATGGAAACTGAACCTAGAAGTACGACAATGGTAATGAATTCTCTGCCTTCTTGTAAACAACTTTCGATTTCGGGCATAGCGTCTGCACAGCCAATTTTTATCCAATGTCGCCTTGCGGATTAAACGCATTGAACGACCTTTCCATTGTCATGTTTTTGTCGAATTAGCGCACAAAACCATCTGTAGGATCGGCCGATAATAACTACTTACGTAGGCGAAGAATGCTTTAAGGCTGACTTGGATTAATTTCAATCTTTCGTCGGCTAAACGTGATGTCCTCTCGACAAGTACAATCATCATTCGTCGCTATTACTGCGAAAATACACAAATCCGTACTTTATAAAGATTTACTTATTTCTATCTTCTTAATCTCAAAATTAGCTCAATTTAAAAAAACAAAACTGGTACGTATATTGTTCTGCAGAACACCATATAAAGTTATAGAGTGATAAAATATACATCTTTCAAAGAATTTGTTAAGAAAACCACCCCTTTTACCAAACAATACCTACAGCAATCAAGAAAATATATACAAATTTCTACCCCATCGTAATTTTAGCACGATACCGTTTTTTACGCAGTAAGAAAACGGTATAGTTGATGTATCCTATTACTTGAGATACGGTGCCGCGTTTATTTATCAATCGTTCCTGCTGTATTTTTTTCAACTCAAATAAAATATGGATCACTTCTCCAGCTAAATACTATAATACGATAGAGTCACAAGATAGTTGGTTGTAAACGTTATTTGATACAAATATTAAGTCGGCAATAAAGAATGGATGGAGAATGTTTAATCGAAGCCAATTATCCGACAATAAAGAATGGATAGAGAATGTTTAATCGAAGCCAATTATCTGTAGAACTAGGGTTCCGTACGTGCGGCCTCGTCCTTTTTGCTATCTGGTCGCACAATCCCATTCTTAATTTCGTACCAGCTGCAAGATCCGAATTTTTTCCGTCGTTCTCACTTTGTCTTGCAGCGTCTCAAGCCATACCATGCGCGTACTAATCCTCGTACGTACTACCATCATCTTCTTTCTTAACGTTAGCACTTGTTATGGCACTGCCTCGAATGTAAGACGCGACGACAAAGACAAGTCCTCGTTTAATGGCACAAACGAGGAGGCGAGAGGAAATGGATTGGTGGATTATCTTGGTCAACCGGCTGTGCACACGATTGACCGGATTGCCATGGAGATTCAAGAGTTATCGCGCAAATTAGAAAACGAGCTCATGCTTCGAGAAGGAGTTGATTTATACGCGATACAGGGACATGCGCATTGGCGTGATATGAAACGAAAAGTCTACGAATGGTTGAAGGAACCACGAGTCCACCCAAAGGATGTGTTTGAGTACTTGAACCTTCAAAGCATCTGTCATCGACATATGGACCCAGTCACATTGGGTCACGACCCAAAGCTTCTTGTGTGGTTTTACTATGTTAGATTTTATAGGGCTAGGAGCACCATGAGTTCAAATAACGCAGTATTTAGCAACAAAGAACTCTTAGATTTTTTGGCCGAACACATTCAGCCACGACCGAGTTCAAAACAGACGTTTCCGCTTCATGATCCATCCGTGTATGATCCGTATTCACAAGTCGTGACACTATTTGACTATTATCGACGCAAAAACGTTTTGACGCAATTTGCTGAGGACATGCTGACGTATATGGTCACGGATCCATTTACCAAGGATTTTGTGCTCAAGGAATGGCTTCTACACAAGGAATCACCAGAATACATGTTCTATCTCTTGAGGCTCGAAGAAGAACATGCTTTGATTGGTATTGACGATGTGACTCTGTTTACTGCGTGGCTAGAATACGTGAAAATGTACTTGAAGGTGGACGATCGGGACTTTAAACTTGGCAGCTTTATTTTATCCATTCTGCCAGATATGTCATTGCCACGTGCAAAGGTCATGTTCGAATCCAATGCGCTCGAGAACGTGTTGGGAGACGTAAATTACTTCAGTGAGAGCCTTGCAGCGAATGCCCGTAACTCGTGGCACCGATACCCTGAACTTGAGTTTGAACGCTTGAAAATTTTTAACAAGAAGATTACACTGGCAAAGTTTTTAGATTTCGCCAATGGGGTTGCGACTGTCGCTTTTTACGCGAAAGGGAGGCCATTTGATGGCGATCAGATGTATGATTTGCTGAAATCAAAGCATTCGTTTGATGAAGTGGTCAATCTGTTTCGAGACCTCGAACTAGCAGCACAGCACATTGGTTCTTTGGATGAAGGGCAGCGCTTCGACGTCCAGAATTATGCACACTCTATGGTGCAGTACCTGGCCGATCCCTCATCCATGTTACACCTTTCAGATCGTGGCGAGCATCCCGAAGTTATTTTGAAGAAGCTTATTTCTCAACATGCTGATGTTTCGGTATTCAAGCAGTGGTTTCCAGCTTTTGTGACGTATTATCGGCGTAAGGAAGACAGAAAAGTTGAAGATGCCATTTACAGTGCCGTACGATTATTGCATAGTAATTTGCCATATACAGGGGATTCGAGCATTTCGTGGCTGACAATAGTTGGAGAATTACAGAATGACGACGCGCGTATTAAAGCAGCTTTTGAATCGGTGCAGCACATGGCCAGAGAGTTGGATAAATACGATTGAAGACTAGAATTATCGAGGTGCACTGTCTTGTATGCATGTATCGCCCTTTTGTTTGTGACCTATGATGCCAGTCTTACATAAAAATACATCATTCTTTGTGTGTTTACTCAAGAATGGTTGTTATGTTTAGTGCTCAACTAATATTTTTTTCTCTGCTGCTTTGCATAAGCAAAGTACACACGTAGCGGATTAATACAAATATTGGCTCAACACTTAAAAGTACTATATCTTTTTCTTCGCCGCTGTACCCGATCCTTGCGCCGACGCGACTATCGACTCAGAGGGAAAAACTACGATATTTCTTTTGCTGTAACGCTTATTATTTGACGCAATCCACGCGTTACCAATACGTAACGTTGCGAGATTCAAATCACCGGGTCATTCCTTTATTGCAAATAGGGAAGAAGTATTATACGTAAAGCGTTGCCCCTGGCGGTCGCAGAGTTTTTGCGGCGGCAGACAGTAAAACCGAAATGGTGTCCGGTATATGAACAAAAGGACCGTGAATTGTAATTTTAGCTGAAACATTAGTTTATGAAGTTCCTGCTTAAGTTGCACAAAAGTGTAGGTCATAAGAAGATATATAAGCGTCTTCCTTTCTGTCTCACCAAAAACAGTAAAAAAGACTACAACAGGAACGATTAATAAATGACTGAGGCATCGTATCTTTAGTAATGGGATGCTGCAAACTGATCTGTAATGAAAACTGCAACTAGGAAGTACGACAATGGTAATGAATTCGCTGCCTTCATGTAAACAATCTTCGATTTCGGGCATAGCGTCTGTGCACGCCAGTATCGTACTGCCAATTTTTATCCAACGTCGCTTTGCCGACAACACGCATGGAACGACCTTTCCACGGACAAGTTTTTGTCAAAATAGCGCACAAAACCATTCGTAGAGTCGACCGCTTATAACTACTTACGTTGGCGAAGAATGCTTTAACGCTGCCTTGGACCAAATATTTAACTATGTCCTTCTGACAAGTACAATCATCATTCGTCGCTATTACAAAGAAAATACATTGATTCGTACGATGCCATTCTATCTCAGGATAGATGGCAACGTACGAATCAATCAGTGTACTTTTTTTTTTATCTTCTAAATTTAATTAACAGCTCAAGATTAGATTTTTCGGAAAAGGTTGGGGTGACGCCCTCCTTCCAAGCGCGGGGGCTTAATGCTCGCGCGCTTCGGGCAGGTGCTCTCGGGCATCTGCAGGTCTCTAACGAGTCTCACCCTCGACGCGACGGTCTCCAGCACCAGGCCAAACCCCCTTCCACGCCCTTAATCGCGCCAACCGCATCCGGATTGGCTCCTTTTATGTGAATTCTCTAGGTTCGAAGCGCAAGAAGCACGTAACACTCCCCGAAGATCTCCGGCGCTACCGCGTCGATATCCTTGGCCTCCGCGAAACCAAGATCTACGATAGAGGTGAGCACCGCATTGATGACTTCCTTCTAACCCTGAAAAAAAAAACGAAGCCAGGACCGAAGTCACCGAAATCCGCCGCCACTGCAACCCGTCGGGCGCCACTCGACACGCCCGATCCCGAGAAGAAACCTGGCACCACACTAAGAAGCTCGGAACACTCCTCGGCGATATTAAAGATCTATCCCGACGCAAGTCCCTGGCCACCCTCGCGCTCCACCGCCTCTGGTCCGTCTGGCTCCGCCCCACGTTCATCTCACCCAAGACACGCATTCGATTGTACAACACCTACGTTCTACCGATTCTGCTGTACAACTGGGCTCTTACCAAGTCAGAGCTCCACGGCCTCGAGAGTTTCCATCGCCGCCAGCTTCGCTACGCTCTTGGCTATCGCTACCCCCGACCCATTTCGAATGCAAGACTCTACGACCTCTGTGATGAGCGGCCGCTGAGACTACGACTGACACAAGCTCGCTGGCGCCTGTTTGGCCATGTACTTCGCCGCTATCCCGACATTCCAGCTAACCTCTAGATGCGTGCCTACTTCTTCTCCACCGCAGCAAAATGGCGCGGACGTCCCCGCACCACGCTCCCCTCGACACTCGACCACAACCTTGTTTCCCGTGGCTCCGGCTTTCGACTCCGGACAGCACAAGACCTCGAAGTGGTACGTACCCTTGCACAAGACCGAAAGAAATGGAAGACCCATTTGACCTCGGTGCTGGATGCACTGCCCGCCGAACGAGACCCGACGTATGCAGACACCACTCTATGCCGTGGACTAGCCAGACTGAGCCTAGCACGTGCATACCTTGGCAACGCGATAACGTAATACATTACATTACAAGATTAGATCTTTTTCTGAACCAAAATTAGTACTTATATTTTTTTGCACAGCCCCATATCAAGTAATAAATTGGTAAAAAATTACGTTTTATAAAGAGAAATTAAGAAATTTACCAAACAATGCATACCCCAATCAATATATACAAACTTCTACACTATCCTAATTTACGCATTAAAATACGGTATGGTTGATGTAGTACAAGTCAAAGTGCTTTAGAAGAACACATACAACTGTATTTAGTGATCACAATCGTCGCAAGCGCTCAAATGAAGCTGGGATGGTACAGCCTTAATTGTTATACACTCTTGAGAAGCTTACTTGAGCGGGGTTATAGTAGTTAGTAATGAGTAAATTCAGATCTTTTCATCTGGTATGATGCGTGTAAATTTTATTTGTATTTTACTGTGTAATTAACGTTGAGCAGGGAAAAGGTTGGGGTGACGCCCTCCTTCCAAGCGAGGGGGCTAAATACTCCCGCGCTTCGGGCAGGTGCTCTTGGGCATCTGCAGGTCTCCAACGAGTCTCACCCTCGACGCGACGGTCTCTAGCACCAGGGCGCCACCTGGGCTCTTACCAAGTCAGAGCTAAACAAAATAATGGAAGATCCTCACGACCTCAGTGCTGGCTGCACTTCCCGCCGAACGAGACCCGACGTATGCGAACACCACTCTATGCCGTGGACTAGCCAGACTGAGCCTAGCACGTGCATAACTTGGCAACGCGATAACGTAATACAATACAATACAATTAACGTTGGGGGCTAAAAGTTCTATAGTCGACTCAATTATAGTAAAATATATATACATATATATTGTAGCTTCGGAAAAGGTTGGGGTGACGCCCTCCTTCCAAGCGAGGGGGCTAAATACTTCCGCGCTTCGGGCAGGTGCTCTTGGGCATCTGCAGGTCTCCAACGAGTCTCACCCTCGACGCGACGGTCTCCAGCACCAGGGCGCCACCTGGGCTCTTACCAAGTCAGAGCTAAACAAAATAATGGAAGACCCTCACGACCTCGGTGCTGGCTGCACTGCCCGCCGAACGAGACCCGACGTATGCGAACACCACTCTATGCCGTGGACTAGCCAGACTGAGCCTAGCACGTGCATAACTTGGCAACGCGATAACGTAATACAATACAATACAATTAACGTTGGGGGCTAAAAGTTCTATAGTCGACTCAATTATAGTAAAATATATATACATATATATTGTGGCTTCGGAAAAGGTTGAGGTGACGCCCTCCTTCCAAGCGCGGGGGCTAATTGCTCGCGCGCTTCGGGAAGGTGCTCTCGGGCATTTTCAGGTCTCTAACGAGTCTCAGCCTCGACGCGACGGTCTCCAGCACCAGGGCGCCACCTGGGCTCTTAGCAAGTCAGAGCTAAACAAAATGATGGAAGACCCTCACGACCTCGGTACTGGCTGCACTGCCCGCCGAACGAGACCCGACGTATGCGGACACCACTCTATGCCGTGGACTAGCCATAGAGCCTAGCACGTGCATAACTTGGCAACGCGATTACGTAATACAATACAATACAATCTATATTGTAAATTATTTTGGAAAGGGAGATTTTCCTTTTCTAACCAAAGTTAATGGTAGAACGGAAAAAATATACCTTTTCTCAAATTAAATCGAAAAAAAACTCCTCCAAAACAGAAATTGATGTTACCTAGCAATATTTTTTTTGCAACAATGGCAGAATTATACATCTGAAAAAAAAAGAGAATTCATACCTTAAGAAAGTAATTTCTCCGCATACAATCTTTGGGGAGCCTTTAAGAGATGGTTAAGATGCACTGCAAGCAGTGAGATGGCGCGGTTTAAATCCACTTGTTACAAAGTGACTCAAAATTGCTGGACAGACGAAACAATGGGGTGTGGTTATGCCACTTACATCACTTCAATGTAAAAATTGTACGAGAAAATAATTCAAGTATGTCCAAATTCAACTTCATCGTTTGTTGTGTCGTTCGAATAAAAACAAACAAGCCAATGGAGTATGCCGTTGAGGTGAACAGTACCAGTGGTACCTGCGCATGCGGTTATGCGAGAGATATGAATGCTGCATGTCGACACCTCATAGCAGCTCTCAAGCTTTCAAATCAGCTGTCACGTGCAAAATTGTAATTTGTGGATACAAAACGTATCTACTTGCCTACGATGAAGCACTCGAAGGGAAGCAACTTGTGACAAGAAGTGAACTGGTAAAGAGTGAGCATCTTCCAACAAATCCGACCAAATTTGACAACTTTGTTGGAAGATGCTCACTCTTTACCAGTTCACTTTTTGTCACAAGTGGCTTCCCAAAAAGAAGCGAGTCGAATCACAGCATGCAACATTAGAAGTTGATGCGCCAAAAAGTGTTTATCCATGCGGCAGCTGTGGTCAAGTAGGACACATCAAGCGTCGATGCGCTAGTAATGCGCGGCATAAATGTATTTTATCTTGTGAGCTAGGCATATTTTCTTATTGCCGAATAGTTATTTTACTTCGAAGGTTTCATTTTGGTGGAAAAGTTGTGCTTCGAGATAGATTTATTCCATCTTAATGGTAATGTATTCATTAAATTTGAAAAAAAAATATTTTTCATTCTCCCAAAATTAGTTCATAAATCTTCGAATTCTCTATCATGTTACTTTAAAGACCCAAATGACCGTAAGTCCCTTGTTTAAAAAATGTCAAACCACTTTATTCATCAGTCTTACAACGAAACTGCGACGACTTAAACATAACTCTGCTACAGGCAAGTCCTAACTTTGCGCGGCTACCAACTCTTTCGCCAACTTCTTTCCAAATAGGCGTATTTTTAAGTCAATAATACACTTAGTCCCACCCGTGTCGTGGTAGCATTGAATGATCTCATTTAGAGTCATATGTGTCTTTGTCTTTTCCGGATACTTTTCCATATACTTTTTCGCATACCACAGCCATATTCTTAACTCGTACTGATCGAGAAGACCATTTAGGTATTTTTCAAGCAATAAATGTTCAAAACCAAGCCTTGGCTCTTTACCTTTACTCAACCATTCGTGGCCAAGTCGACGTTGAAGATAGATCGCTAGCTTCATAGTCTTTTCTGACTGTCTTGCCGAACTATGTAGCGAGGATAGACCCTTGTCACCGAGTGTGTGGTTGAGCTGATGAATAAGCTCCATTGACCACCAGGCACGTGTTTGCTGAAATAAAGGCTCCAGAGACCATACTCTGGGTCGAGTAGCAATGTCGGGTTGTGCTTGTCACGCTGCAACATCTTGTAGAGTTGGATGGGGCTAATTCCTAGATTTTTCCAATACGACATGTGCTCCATTTGCATTCTGTGCAATAGCTTTCAGTGCTGTGCTTGCCTCACTCGTTGCCTCTTCCAGTATCATTGTCAATATGTAATCACCGTATTGCGCCCGCAACTTTTCAATGATCGACACTTGCTTCCCGGGATGCTTCGAATTGTAATTTTCGCGTACGCGAGCCAAAGATGAAACTTGGAAGTCGACAAATGTCCTTGTTGACCTTATCGAGCTCCAGCATGGTGTTAATATTCTGTATATTCCCATTTTCCATCGACCACAAAGTTACTTTAAGCTCATTCGAAGACTCCGCATCTTGCTTTCGAACCATATGATAGAACTTGGCCAGTAAGACGGCAAGTTCATCTTTCCAGCCCAAAGTTTCGATACTATCAATCCTTTCTTCGTCTCCTGGAGACGGCAGTCTCAAAAGGAGGGTATTAAATTGAGCTCCAGTAGATAAAAAGGTCCTTGGGAGTGTGAGGGACGCAGTCGCATTCGCAGAAGCGTCGTCTTGTGCAATATCGGGAAGATTTACCAGGAGTGCAAGAGCAACACGGCTAAGACGCATTTGATAACTTGCTAGCCGAATGGATAATAGAAGGGTAGAGCTCGTGGATCGCATTCCTAGTCTCGCTTTGCGCATCATCGACAAAGAAGGGTTAGTTCAGGAGCCATTTTAAAGGTCGAAGAAACGCTGCAAAGGCTGATTTGCTCTGTTGGGCCGGTTCAGCAACCCTGTGTCTGCTCGACAAGTTGTGGGTTGGCTACAAAGTGTTAGCGTACCGCATATTGGGATGACTACATACTGCGAATAGAACCTAAGCATTGGCTGGTGTTAATCAATTCAACTTAAATACGGCCCGAGTTTTGGCTGATGTTTATCAGCTGGTGGTGTACTAAGCGATAACAGCAGTATTGATTTGGCATCTTCGTGTCAACCCGTCACATTTTTTAAATAATTGGTGTAAGCGGACTCTTTTCTTTCTCTTATTTGGTTTCATAGACATATAAGGGGAGTAGTAATTTATTCTTATTTCTGATCCGAAGAAAAATATGTCACTAGAGTGCCGTATACAAATTGGGCATGAAGCCACCATTGCCGAGCTCATTAGCGAAGCAGTAGCAATAAAGTGACCTGCGACCTCTAAGCCATAGCTGTCAATTATAGTTCTGACATTTTCAACGGCCTCTTTTAGTCCTCGGTTGTTTGAATCTTACTTCTTTACGTGTTGATAATGCGTGGACTGCGTCAAATTATAAGCGTTGCAGCAAAAGAAATGAGTATTGATTCATCGGCTGGAAGTAATTTTTTTCCACTGAGTTGAGACAGTCGACAGCAGCGCAAGAATCAGGTACGCGGCGCTCAACTGAATCGAGGAAAAAGACATGGTGATTTTTGGTGCTGAGCTAATGTTTGTATTAAATCCGCTACATGTGTCCTTACTTACCTGGTTGCTAATGCAAAGCAGCTGAGCACAAAACTCAATATTTATTCTTGAATATAAATACAAAGAGTAGTGTAATTTTTTTTAAGACTGGCATTCCAGGTCACAAACAAGAGTTGACAAGGAACTGTGATTAATTAACTAGATTAAATCCTCAAATTCTGTTAGCTACTCAGCTTTGCCGATACATGCATACGAGACAATCCACCTCGATAATCCTAGTCTTCAACCGGATTCGTTCAACTCGTGCTGCAGCAATTCAAAAGCTGATTTAATACGCGCGTCTCCATTCTGTAATTCTCCGACTATATTCAGCCACGAAATGCTCGATCCTCTATTCTCCGGCAATCTCTCTTGCAATAATTGTATGGCAGTGTAAATGGCATCGTCAACACTTTTCTTATCCACACGCCGATAATACGCGACAAAAGCTGGAAAACAGCTCTTGAGTACCGAAAGATCAGCATGGTGAGAAATAAGCTCATCCAAAATAACTTTGGGATGCTCGTGACGATCTGGAAATCGTAACATGGGTGAGGGATCAGTCAGGTACTGCACCATAGAGTGTGCATAATTCTGGACGTCGGAGCGCTGCCCTTCATTCAAAGAATTGATGTGCTGTGCTGCTAGCTCGAGGTCTCGAAACAGAATGACCACTTCATCAAACGAATGCTTTGATCTCAGCAAATCAAACATCTGATCGCCATCAAATGGCCTCCATTTTGCGTAAAAAGCGACGGTCGCAATCCCGTTGGCGAAATCTAGAAAATTATCCGGCGTAATCTTCTTGTTAAAAATTCCCAAGCGTCTAAACACAAGGTCAGGGTATCGGTGCCACATTTTACGCGCATGCGCTGCAAGGCTCTCACTGACGTGTTTTACGTCTCCCAACACATTCTCGAGCGCATTGGAATCGAACATGACCTTCGCACGTGGCAATGACATCTCTGGCAGTATGGACAAAATAAAGCTGCCAAGTTCAAACTTCCGATCGTCCACCTGCAAGTACATTTTCACGTATTCTAGCCACGCAGTAAACAAAGTCACATCGTCAATACCAATCAAAGCATGTTCTTTCTCGAGCCTCAAGAGTAGGAACATGTATTTTGGTGATTCCTTGTGTAGAAGCCATTCCTTAAGCACAAAATCCTTGGTTATTCGATCCGTGACCATATACGTCAGCATACCCTCAGCAAATTGCGTCAGAACTTGCTTGCGTCGATAATAGTTAAATAGTGTCACGACTTGTAAAAACGGATCATACACGGATGGATCATGAAGCGGAAACGTCAATTCGGAACTCGGTCGTGGCTGAATGTGTTTAGCCAAAAAATATAAAAGGTCCTTGTCGTTAAATGGTGCGGTATTTGAACTCATGGTGCTTCTAGCCCTATAAGAATCAATATAGAAAAACCACATAAGAAGCTTGGGGTCGTGACCCAATTTGACTGGGTCCATGCCGTGATGAAAGATGCTTTGAAGGCTCAAATACGAAAACACATCCTTTGGGTGGACTAATGGTTTTTTTAACCATTCGTACGCTTTGTCTTTCATATCAAGCCAATGCGCATGATGCTTTATCGTGCTTAACTTCACTCGTCTCTTACGCATGAGCGCCTTCTCTAATTTTCGCGATAATTTTTGAATCCGCATGGCTTTTTTTTTAACATTTTGGTTAATCATGTGCACAGCCGGCTGACTAAAATAATCCACCAATCCATTTCCTCTCGCCTCCTCGTTCGTGCCATGAAACGAGGCCTTGTCTCTGTCATCGCGTCTTGTATTCGAGGTAGTGCCGTAACAAATGCTTAAATTAAAAAAGAAAATGATGGCAGTACGTACGAAGATGAGTACGCGCATGGTGTGGCTTGAGACGTTGCAATATAAAGGGAGAGTGAGAAAAGGTTTGGATCTTGCAGCTGGTACAAAATCAAGAATGGGATTGTGCGAGGGGAGCCAAATATTCACCATCCAATCATCTTGTGACTCTATCATCTTATAGTATTTAGCTGGAGACGTGATACATATTTAATTTGAGGGTGAAGTGGTACAAACACAAGGAGATTTCGATGGCAGCAGACAGCAAGGCTCTACCGCCCGGAGAAGACGCGACTTCGTGGCGCCAAATCGAGCGTGATCACTATGTCCTACTCGGTGTGGAACGTGATGCTTCAAGTAGTGAAATCCGCAACCGCTTCCTCTCGCTCTCGCGTGACTTCCATCCGGATCGACGACGTCAAGGCCACGCGGAGATTGTGGCAGCAGCCAATGCACAACGATCGTGCGTACAAAGTATTAATTGATCTAATCAAACGGCACGTCCATGACATGTACGGCGAAAAGGTAAGGACAGTACTATTTTACGCTTTCCTCATGGAATTCTCAAATTTAATACCGAAACAGTGTCCTGCCGTTCATGGTCTGTTTAAACGAATGACAGGGCATCCAGGTCCTCGAACAAGATCACATCGCTTCACAAAACATGGTCGGCTTCCACTTGCAAACACGCAACGAGCTGCAACAATACATGGAAAAGCTCGTGCGGCAACGGCACGAACAGGCTCTCGACGTCCAATTCGTGTCCCATAGCGAACTGGCCATGCATGTCGATATGTCCAACTGGGTCCACGCACCCATGCAAGCGTTCCGTCACCTCTTGGACACTCACGTCCACTACGTGGCTCGGACGCAAATGACACTCCATCAACGGACGGACTTTACCTTGTCTCGTACAACCAAGTTGTCAAGTGGGGGCTTTATGTACGACCGACTCGGCCTGACCATGGGTGGCTTCACCACGGCACTGTCGTACAAGTCATTTAACCCAAGTCTCCCATCCGTCACGCTCTCGAGTCAACTCGGCTCGGTGCCCAAGCTGCACTGTCAACTGAGTCAACCCATGTCGCGGTACACGGTCTTTATGCTCATTCCCGAGCTCGACGAGCACGGACTCGACCTGTCCGTGGGTGTGAACCATCTCTTGGCTTCACAACTCCATGGCTCCATGATGTGGAGTACACGTGACGGCCTCTTGGGATCCCTTGGGCACGACACGGACACGCAGACGGCCACGGCAGCCGTCGCAGTGAACGCAGCGGGTCTGAATCTCTCGCTGCAAGTGCGTCGCGCAATCACCAGTGCCTCCACCATTAGACTTTCCTTGCGCGCGAGTATGATGGCGGGCGTCTCCACCGTCACGGGCACGAGTCGAGAACACTCGCATCGTACACGCGTGGCAATCGGTGTCTTGCTCGCACGGGCAGGCGTCACGCAACGATAAGGCTTTACCCGTGGCAGTGTCCGCTTCGTCGTGCTCATTTCCCAACAAGCGGTCTGCCCAGAAATACTTTTCTTCCTTTTCTGCTACCATGAAGCAGTATGCGATTGTAAACGTTTGCGATGTGGCGTGGCTGTGACCCCCACAACATGCAGTAGTGGCAAGCCCAAACGATTCGTCTCGTAGGTGGGCATAGTGGAAAACGAGCTGCAGATTTCCTTTGCCGAGAAAGATACGATGAGGAGGTTGGTAGGCCACCGCTATTCGTCAAATTGGATGGGTACGGTGGATTAACGGAAGCAACAATCTCCGGGCCGTCAAGCAGTGCGAAGAGGGGTGGGCGACCTGCCAAAACACGTCTGCGATCAACGTTTTGTATGTTGTTGACATCGCGAGGTGATGTCGTGACGCCCGGGTCGTTACAACGATACGTGTCGGTGCCAGACGTGCGCAACAGAAGCTCAAGACGTGCTATTTCTGAGTAGCCGTGAGGGTCCGGCACTTGGGATGCACCATGCCGTCAGCAAAAGTTTCACGGTTGCGTTGACCGTGGTCAATCTCTCCTACCCAATGATGTCTTCTCCTTGTTGTGTCTGCAATTGGCAGATCTTTTTAGGAACTTGGCAATCGATAAGCCGAATATCGCGCTTGCGTTTTCGTTTGTGGTGCAAGGCGTGTGTGCCTTCGATGATATTTTAGGTCTAATGTGTTCTTGTGTCTGTAAAATAAATCAAAGTAGCATGATTCTAGAAAGACTGTTGTGGTGCAGTTTCAACATGACGCCGTAAACAATCATTTGTAGTCAGATGTAATCCCGAATTTGCGAAGTTGCTATTGAGCTAACCCAAGTACTATGGGTGATCACAGTTAAAAGAAAAAGGTATATACCTTTGATTCGCCCCTGCAATACGGCTGTAGAGCAACCTGTCTTATAAAAGTTCGGTTAAAGTCTATCAACAAGCCAATCATGGCTGGTAAAATAATGTGTGTAAGCCTCGTGAGCGTCTTGGGCAAGACTCTTTATAGCCACACCAGCGCGCGGTGTGGAAGGGGTAGAGCTAGACCCCTGCGTCCATTTTTTTGCAGCGTCGACAAAATAGCATTCTTTCACTTTCGAATTAGCAGCGCACCGAGCAAAGCCCTGGCAGCCCTGTACCAGCTGTCGGCGTTCGAAAGGATTCGAGTACACAGTTTCCACTCAGTGAATACTTGGTTGGCGTACAGCGTCCTTCCCCCTTCCCCCGACCTTCGAGCACTATGAGGGCTCCGAAGGACCCGGCAAGGTGCAGCCACCGGATCCCGCGCCACAACCGCCAGACCTGGCAACCGAGACAGGAGGTGCCCCGACAACAGCAGAAAGCGGTGGGAATAGTGACGACGGCCCGAGCCAAGATTCGTTCGCTGGCGAGGTCCAACATATGTCGGAAGGACTAGACGACGATATGGAAGGATCAGGGCTCGAACAATCTAAAGCTCCAGTCGTTGACAGCCCAACAGCAGATGCAAATGTTAAGATTGAGACTAAGCCGTCAGTGCATCAACCAAACGCGTCAAACGGAACAAAGCAGCATAGAGCGGCGACACAGATGAGAGACGCCGCCGCGAAGCCGGCTCCCGGAGTGGCTGGAGCTGACACGACCGATGTCCGACCATACGAAATGTTTGACGCGGTAGTGGCCGAGATGAAATGCTTTCCGGAAGAGCTACCGCGCTTGTCCTGAAAAATAACGATTGGAGATTTGTACCGCATTGCGCATGACAAAATCTCGGTAGATAGGGACTTGATTTCCAGTGGGAAGTAGCGCTACCCAAAGCTAAAAAGAGATGAAAAACTGCTCTTGTGCAAGCTGTTCAAGGAGCTCTGTGTAGTGGGGAGCGGATCTTTCAAAGAGTGGGAACGCCAGGCTCAAGCAGCAACGCAGGATCTCTACAACACGTCCTGGCCGTTCAAAACGATCATGCATAGGATGATCAGCAAGGTCAAGTGTGCGACGACAAAACCACTAAATCAATGGGCAGCGATGGTGAAAGGCGACCGACGATCGGCCACGAACCAAACCGGAACCACAGCCGAATCTTGTATTATCAAGACTTCATGTTCAACCCGGCAGCCTTCTCACAGACTAAAATAGCGGCGCTTCGGGCAATCTGTACGCAGCTGGCTGCTGCGACAGTGGGATACGGACTACGACCTGGCACGAAGGATGAATGGAAAATCATTGGAAGCCTAGTGGAAGGAACTATGGTGTGTCGACGGGCTCCGGCATTTCTCAAGAGTGTGCTAGACTCGCAAGAACGGCCGCGGCTCCACCGGACCATCCAAAGTCAGGTTGAAGGTGAAATTCAGCTTCAGCTTCGTGGACGGACAACGATCCCGTCGTGTCGACAACAAACGCGCACGATTCAAAAAGATGTCCGCGTCGCGGCTGAAGAGTTACGTGCTAACACGCCGGAGCTGCGTAAGATGCTGACCTTGGTAAAAACGATCAGCTACAACCATGTCACACGCAGTGTGCATACTTTCTTTTTTGATCGGGCGACAGCGAGACAATTCCAGCATGTGCCGGTTCTCTTCAACAGGATCGTGTACCGTCTCGCCAACCCACACCAGTCGGACTCCGGCTCAGTGTGGGCTCGTCAGCTCAGAAGAGCTGGAACGAGGTTGACGCAGCAGCGAAAATACGAGGTGGACATACATTATGTTACGCGCTTTACGGATTTGAGCCTGTTGTCGGCGTACCTGCAGCGACAAAGTACAACCAAGTTTGACTTGGAGGACATGGATCTATGTCGTCCGGAGTCTAGAACTTCGACGAAGCGGAGGCTTACAGTGCACTCCATCGAATGCCCTGACTTTCTCCGGGGTATAGTGAGAATCATGTGGTACGGCAGGACGCTGGTGCTGCAGCACCCTCATATGAGACAAAGACTGCAATGTCTAAGATGCGGAAACCTGGGCCATCCCATGGTAAGATGCAATTACACTGACACTCAGCTTCTTGGATCAGGAAGCCGGGTGGCCCTCGACAAAGAAGTTGCTGAGCTGGAAGATAGAATGAAACCTTTTGCTAGTCTAGATGAACTAAATCAGGTAACGAAGAAACGGCTAGAGCTGCAACAGGACGCGCAGAAAGCGGCCCAAGCAGCGATGTCACTAGCTCGACCCGCGCAGAAGCCCTCACCCTCTGAACGGCAACCAGAAACAGCAGCCCCGGGGCCACCTGGAGTATCACACCAGGATCACTCGACGCAAGAGATGCCAGTGCAACCGAGACCGAAAAAGAAGTGGATAACGACTCCACTGCGGAAGGGCAGGACGCTTTATGCTCAAGCAGCCGCTCTTCCGCAAACGCCGCAAGTCGAACGGTCAAGGTTCGACGTGCTGGCATGCGATGACGATGATGATGACGATGACGAAGTGGTTGAGAATCATTTTGACCGTCGACTCCGAAGTACTGGGCCCATTGACATTCCTTCGGATAACGACCTGGAGGAAAAAGCACCAGTACAGATAACTTCAGCGGAGAAAGCGAAGCTGCATCTCGTGCAGGTGAAACCTCCGAAGCTCCTTACAGTGTCTCAACTGATAAGGCGAAAGGTGCGGGAGCGAAGGGCTCTAAGAACAGCGATTAAGCAGGCCGCGCAGCCACTGGGCAAGCCGAAGCAACCAGAAAGGTACTCTGGGGAAGAGCTAAAAAAATTTTCCGAGATAGAAACCACTCTAGCCCTTTGTCAGGTGACAACCCCAGCCAAAGGTAATTGTATGGCGATGGCGCTAGCTCAAGCTCTTGTGGACAACGACTTGGCATCTCAAAATGACAGTCTGGAAGCAATAACTCGGAGCTTGAAGCAAGGAATATGTAGGACCGGTCAACTGCATTTACAAGAGCAATTTAATCACTACGTGCGCACAACAACGCTTGTCAACGTCCAGCGTGGCTGGGAAGGCATGGAGCCACAGGAATCTACTAAGCAATTTAAGTGGTACTTGAAGGAGTACGCCGCTTCACCGCCTGACCGAGAGGCGGTTATCCCAAGGTACAATTGGGGGTGCAGTGAGCTATTGGCAATGGCAGCCAACTTTCTGCAGCGTGAAATCTTTGTCTTGGCATTCAATACAGATCAAAAGAAGCAGTGGTATTGTTCAATGTACAAAGCAAGCATAACTCAGCGTGGAAAGGAGACGGTTGAAATCGGACAGCACATTTCGCTACAAGTAGGGAAATGCACTGCTCTCATTCGTCTAGCAAAGAAGCGAGGGAATACTTCGCCACCAGTCATCAGGCATTGAAGCGACCATTACTCGGCGTTCATATATGAAAGGAAGCAGGCTGTAAAGCAGCCGACGCCAGCTGATGCAGCAGCCATTAAGCCGCTAAGAGAAGCTCAAGCACCAGGTCAAAGTGAGGACATCCAAGCCAGGGATCTCTCTCGGGAAGGATGGAGTCACTCGCAATGGGACGGCAACATCGCCGAGCTTCGAATCAAGCTCGCTGGAATGATGATCTCGCACGACCTCAAGTGTGACATCCATCTCGTCTTAGAACAGGCGAATCCAACACGATACATTGAACTGTTATCGTTCCTGGTCAACGCCGCGTCTCGACTCTCACTTCCCTAAAGAGAGCAATTGCGGGTGATGGCCGTGTCTGCCGAGGCCTCCGACGAAGTAGCAGCCCTCATGCAACAATATCAGATCCCGCATGAAACGATGAGACAATGGCAAGCACGGGATACTAAAGCTCAGCAGAAGAACGCGATCTGCACATCTCTCCGGTCGCTGGTCCAGACGGGGATTTCTATTAGTCACACAGGTAGTCCAGCGCCAATTTCGCGCATGGGCTAATGCACGTTCGAGGAACGACAAGCCGTGTCAAGACGACAGAGACCAAAGCTTCTTATCGGCCGCACCCGCTGACTCCAATGGAAGCGGAATGCACCCGCCGTATCATGAAGTCCACGACGGAGCACTCATCGTCGACTGTGGAGCCGATGACCGATGAGCCGATGTCGGGCGCAAGCAAGGCGGACCAGGAGCGATGCATCTCTACAAACTATGCAGAACGCTGGAAGAAGTTTGGCGAAGTGTGTCCGACAACAGCAACGGCATCAATTCCGCTGATAACGAGTACGGTGCAGGCGATACACTGCACAACGAAAACCTGTTCAACTAGTCCTCATGTGTCAACTTTTTGAATTCCCTGAAAAGTGCTAAAATCGTTGGAAGATCAAATACTCGAGGTCTGGACAGAAGCCTGGAGATACGAATGTATGAGCGGCCGTCTGGAAGCCAACCGAAGTCAGACAACCGACAGCTTAACCAGGAAATGGATTGACGAGTGGATGGCCGAACTAACGAGGCTGCTTCCGCAACATTAAGCCCTTCTCATTGACAACAGTGACGACTGGATACGCATGCGGAGCAAAAACTATGAGAAAGATCACATCCTTAAGCTGTGCGACCTTAAAAACAAATCACGTCTAGCGCAACATTTACTGTGCGCCGTCATCTACGAGAAGGAGCTTCGCGTACTCACAGGAAGCGAAGAGGAGCAGGATAATAGCTGCATCTTCAAGTTGACGCGGCACTTGCGCGCGCTCGACATGAATGCAGGATACCGAGAAGCTTATTCGGCATCCCGCCGCAATGAAGACTGGGGGGAAGTTGCCCGCTTCTTCTCTGACGCTGTGGAGCGAGGATGAAGGGATTGGGAACAGGAGTATTAAAGCCAGCCCAGAGCTCACAGCTGTAGCCCCAATGAGTATGAATAATGGAGCGACAGATGACGTCTATGGACGTCATGTATACATGCAAGATCGTAAGCCAGTGGAAAAGAAGAGGCGTAGACGGGCATGATCCAACAATCAGTGGAGATTGGACACTCAGAACGTCCGTGGTTTTGTGAAAGAGAACAGATTGCGCTGGATGGAAGCCTGGAGGAGAGCACCCCGCCATGAAGCTCCTCCCGTGTGGATGATCCAGGAAACGCATGTCAGCACAGTAGCAGAAGCAGAGAATTTACAGAGAGATTGGAGACGTCTATGGGGCCAACAGTTCCACAAAGACAGCAATCAGTTGTCGTGTTGGAGCATCGGCAACACCAAAGCGGGAGGTGTAGCTATCCTTTTACATCCCAGCATAGCGGACCAGGTATCATTATGGCTTCAAGATCGGTGAACGCGGATGGTCATCGCGATCAAGCTACAAGAACGAATTCTTGTCAATGTCTACGCTCCGAACAGCCACCAAGAACGAGAGCTATTTTATGGGCAACTACAATTATGGCCATGGGAAGATCGGGAGACAATCCTGGCAGGCGATTTTAATTGCGTCCTCAGTCCAGTGTTAGATAGGCTCGGAGGCAAGCGGACTGATCGTGCTGAAAGCGTGGCTCTACTAGACCTACTGTGCCAGATTCACCTGGAAGACGCCTGCACCTTTGCGGGGCATACGGAAGATGGAGCAGACCAACTGGAAAATACAGAGTACTTCACGTATTGGGGGCCGGAGACAGCAAGCAGATTAGCCCGACTTTATGTATCGTATTTGTGGACGGCTAGAGAGCAGTGGTTATTAGTCCTCGAATTCTCCACACCATCGGATCACCAACGAGTAGTGTTGGATCTATCGGGAACACAGCCTCAAGAAAGAGCCAATGCGAGGAAACGCGGGATTGTATACCCCATCCGATCATCTCAACCAGAGCGTGTACTAGAGGCGCTGCTGGACGCCCTTGCAGAGGAAGGCATTGGGCGACAGAAGACTGTTCAAACATGGGATAGCACGGTGCAAAAATGCGGAACGTGCATTGGCCGGCTCATTCAGCAAGAAAGAAGAGGCGGAAGGCGTTCAGGCACAAATTAAACGTCCAGAGTCGAGTACACTTACTCACGAGAAAAAAGATCTGCTCGAGGTCACCATGGAAGAGCGAAGAGTTGAACATATCATCCATCTCGGCCAACGACTAGAACGGACAACAGACCGCCTTCGGTGGTTTTTCTAGCGGGCGTCAAATTGGGAGCGTGATCAAACTATTGCAAATGTCCGGCACATTCATGGTGCTGGATTCCAGCGTGAAATGACCCTAGCGACCAAATTTGCAAGTGAATGGTCTCCGATACTGGGCACTATTCATAGCAAAGTTCCGGATGCTGACCCCGAGCGTGAAGTTGATAAGTTCGTGCCGATACCTGCTGACCCGAAGCTTTCGCCAACGGACAAAAACCTTCTCATGAATCCAGTAGTGGAGCAAGAGGTCATGGATGCAATTTCAGCCCTTATTCGGCACAAACAAGCGGGCACAGATGGTCTTAAATAATTTCTTCAAGGACACACAGTCCGTCTTCGTGCCAGCGCTCACGCCTATCAGCAACGAGTTACTCAAGGAAGGTGAGCCACCCCAAACCTTTCTGGAGCCTCTCATCATTCCCCTCAAGAAGAGCGGCGATTCGGATGATGCGATGGACTATCGTCCGATCTCGCTACTCCAAACCGCGTACAAAATAGTTACCAAAGTAATGGCCGCCCGAGCTCAGCCGCGTACAAAATAGTTACCAAAGTAATGGCCGCCCGAGCTCAGCGAGCTCATGGGCAAAGCTATCGGCAACAAGGGTTCGTCCACGGACGCCAAACGATGAAAACCGTGATGATGATGCTCGCTATCCTTGCCACAGCGAAAGCAGAACCAGCTTGCAGCAGCTTCAAGTAGAGTAATCTTG
>MBPM02000264.1:0-43692 GCA_001695595.3 Plasmopara viticola | reverse complement strand
TTCGCTTTTGTTCCTCCTATTCCATTGTGTCCGCCCATGGACCACGAGTATTCTTCTTCTGCCATCCAAATGTCTAAAGCACATTAATATTAACTAAATATACGATCCGCCTAGCTAACCTTTTTGATCGAGCATGTGCACGTCCAGAGTGTAATGCGGTTTGTAGTATTTGACTTTTTGAGTGCTGCAAGACGAATGGTAGTAGTAGAGACTGCTTTTGCACGATGGAGATAAAATTACCAATATAGAGTGCCCTTGGTCGTACGACAATAGCGACGCCTCGATAGCTCAGTTGGGAGAGCGTCAGACTGAAGATCTGAAGGTCCCTGGTTCGATCCCGGGTCGCGGCACCTCGGGACATATTGTTCTGCACTGTGCTTATGATTCGCTTTTGTTCCTCCTATTCATTGTGTCCGCCCATGGACCACGAGTATTCTTCTTCTGCCATCCAAATGTCTAAAACACTTAGTATTAACAAAATATACGATCCGCCTAGCTAACCTTTTTGATCGAGCATGTGCACGTCCAAGTAGTGTATGCGGTTGTAGTATTTGACTTTTTGAGTGCTGCAAGACGAATGGTATGTAGTAGAGACTGCTTTTGCACGATGGAGATTAAATTACCAATATAGAGTGCCCTTGGTCGTACGACAATAGCGACGCCTCGATAGCTCAGTTGAAAGTTGTCATGTATTTAATCTTAACACAACCTGTACCTTCTCGGCTTGGCTAGGATTTCTACATTTACATTTTTAATCTGAAGATTCTTTTTCGTCTTGTTATTGTCTTTTTCTTGATCGGGGTCGGAAATATTTCGCTTGGGGCCGTCCTCTCCCCAAGTCTGGTTGATTACGAAGTTTGTCCGGTGTGGGGCTCGAACCCGCACCACACACCGTGAGGACCAGAAGCATAATCCACTAACCCACGCCACCGGGTACGCCTCGATAGCTCAGTTGGGAGAGCGTCAGACTGAAGATCTGAAGGTCCCTGGTTCGATCCCGGGTCGCGGCACCTCGGGACATATTGTTCTGCACTGTGCTTATGATTCGCTTTTGTTCCTCCTATTCATTGTGTCCGCCCATGGACCACGAGTATTCTTCTTCTGCCATCCAAATGTCTAAAACACTTAATATTAACAAAATATACGATCCGCCTAGCTAACCTTTTTGATCGAGCATGTGCACGTCCAAGTAGTGTATGCGGTTGTAGTATTTGACTTTTTGAGTGCTGCAAGACGAATGGTATGTAGTAGAGACTGCTTTTGCACGATGGAGATAAAATTACCAATATAGAGTGCCCTTGGTCGTACGACAATAGCGACGCCTCGATAGCTCAGTTGGGAGAGCGTCAGACTGAAGATCTGAAGGTCCCTGGTTCGATCCCGGGTCGCGGCACCTCGGGACATATTGTTCTGCACTGTGCTTGATTTTCGCTTTTGTTCCTCCTATTCATTGTGTCCGCCCATGGACCACGAGTATTCTTCTTCTGCCATCCAAATGTCTAAACACTTAGTATTAACAAAATATACGATCCGCCTACCTAACCTTTTTGATCGAGCATGTGCACGTCCAAGTAGTGTATGCGGTTGTAGTATTTGACTTTTGAGTGCTGCAAGACGAATGGTATGTAGTAGAGACTGCTTTTGCACGATGGAGATAAAATTACCAATATAGAGTGCCCTTGGTCGTACGACAATAGCGACGCCTCGATAGCTCAGTTGGGAGAGCGTCAGACTGAAGATCTGAAGGTCCCTGGTTCGATCCCGGGTCGCGGCACCTCGGGACATATTGTTCTGCACTGTGCTTGATTTTCGCTTTTGTTCCTCCTACTCATTGTGTCCGCCCATGGACCACGAGTATTCTTCTTCTGCCATCCAAATGTCTAAAACACTTAGTATTAACAAAATATACGATCCGCCTAGCTAACCTTTTTGATCGAGCATGTGCACGTCCAAGTAGTGTATGCGGTTGTAGTATTTGACTTTTTGAGTGCTGCAAGACGAATGGTATGTAGTAGAGACTGCTTTTGCACGATGGAGATAAAATTACCAATATAGAGTGCCCTTGGTCGTACGACAATAGCGACGCCTCGATAGCTCAGTTGGGAGAGCGTCAGACTGAAGATCTGAAGGTCCCTGGTTCGATCCCGGGTCGCGGCACCTCGGGACATATTGTTCTGCACTGTGCTTATGATTCGCTTTTGTTCCTCCTATTCATTGTGTCCGCCCATGGACCACGAGTATTCTTCTTCTGCCATCCAAATGTCTAAAACACTTAATATTAACAAAATATACGATCCGCCTAGCTAACCTTTTTGATCGAGCATGTGCACGTCCAAGTAGTGTATGCGGTTGTAGTATTTGACTTTTTGAGTGCTGCAAGACGAATGGTATGTAGTAGAGACTGCTTTTGCACGATGGAGATAAAATTACCAATATAGAGTGCCCTTGGTCGTACGACAATAGCGACGCCTCGATAGCTCAGTTGGGAGAGCGTCAGACTGAAGATCTGAAGGTCCCTGGTTCGATCCCGGGTCGCGGCACCTCGGGACATATTGTTCTGCACTGTGCTTGATTTTCGCTTTTGTTCCTCCTATTCATTGTGTCCGCCCATGGACCACGAGTATTCTTCTTCTGCCATCCAAATGTCTAAAACACTTAGTATTAACAAAATATACGATCCGCCTAGCTAACCTTTTTGATCGAGCATGTGCACGTCCAAGTAGTGTATGCGGTTGTAGTATTTGACTTTTTGAGTGCTGCAAGACGAATGGTATGTAGTAGAGACTGCTTTTGCACGATGGAGATAAAATTACCAATATAGAGTGCCCTTGGTCGTACGACAATAGCGACGCCTCGATAGCTCAGTTGGGAGAGCGTCAGACTGAAGATCTGAAGGTCCCTGGTTCGATCCCGGGTCGCGGCACCTCGGGACTTATTGTTCTGCACTGTGCTTATGATTCGCTTTTGTTCCTCCTATTCATTGTGTCCGCCCATGGACCACGAGTATTCTTCTTCTGCCATCCAAATGTCTAAAACACTTAGTATTAACAAAATATACGATCCGCCTAGCTAACCTTTTTGATCGAGCATGTGCACGTCCAAGTAGTGTATGCGGTTGTAGTATTTGACTTTTTGAGTGCTGCAAGACGAATGGTATGTAGTAGAGACTGCTTTTGCACGATGGAGATTAAATTACCAATATAGAGTGCCCTTGGTCGTACGACAATAGCGACGCCTCGATAGCTCAGTTGGGAGAGCGTCAGACTGAAGATCTGAAGGTCCCTGGTTCGATCCGGGTCGCGGCACCTCGGGACATATTGTTCTGCACTGTGCTTATGATTCGCTTTTGTTCCTCCTATTCATTGTGTCCGCCCATGGACCACGAGTATTCTTCTTCTGCCATCCAAATGTCTAAAACACTTAGTATTAACAAAATATACGATCCGCCTAGCTAACCTTTTTGATCGAGCATGTGCACGTCCAAGTAGTGTATGCGGTTGTAGTATTTGACTTTTTGAGTGCTGCAAGACGAATGGTATGTAGTAGAGACTGCTTTTGCACGATGGAGATAAAATTACCAATATAGAGTGCCCTTGGTCGTACGACAATAGCGACGCCTCGATAGCTCAGTTGGGAGAGCGTCAGACTGAAGATCTGAAGGTCCCTGATTCAATCCGGGTCGCGGCACCTCGGGACATATTGTTCTGCACTGTGCTTGATTTTTCGCTTTTGTTCCTCCTATTCATTGTGTCCGCCCATGGACCACGAGTATTCTTCTTCTGCCATCCAAATGTCTAAAACACTTAGTATTAACAAAATATACGATCCGCCTAGCTAACCTTTTTGATCGAGCATGTGCACGTCCAAGTAGTGTATGCGGTTGTAGTATTTGACTTTTTGAGTGCTGCAAGACGAATGGTATGTAGTAGAGACTGCTTTTGCACGATGGAGATAAAATTACCAATATAGAGTGCCCTTGGTCGTACGACAATAGCGACGCCTCGATAGCTCAGTTGGGAGAGCGTCAGACTGAAGATCTGAAGGTCCCTGGTTCGATCCCGGGTCGCGGCACCTCGGGACATATTGTTCTGCACTGTGCTTGATTTTCGCTTTTGTTCCTCCTATTCATTGTGTCCGCCCATGGACCACGAGTATTCTTCTTCTGCCATCCAAATGTCTAAAACACTTAGTATTAACAAAATATACGATCCGCCTAGCTAACCTTTTTGATCGAGCATGTGCACGTCCAAGTAGTGTATGCGGTTGTAGTATTTGACTTTTTGAGTGCTGCAAGACGAATGGTATGTAGTAGAGACTGCTTTTGCACGATGGAGATAAAATTACCAATATAGAGTGCCCTTGGTCGTACGACAATAGCGACGCCTCGATAGCTCAGTTGGGAGAGCGTCAGACTGAAGATCTGAAGGTCCCTGGTTCGATCCCGGGTCGCGGCACCTCGGGACATATTGTTCTGCACTGTGCTTGATTTTCGCTTTTGTTCCTCCTATTCATTGTGTCCGCCCATGGACCACGAGTATTCTTCTTCTGCCATCCAAATGTCTAAAACACTTAGTATTAACAAAATATACGATCCGCCTAGCTAACCTTTTTGATCGAGCATGTGCACGTCCAAGTAGTGTATGCGGTTGTAGTATTTGACTTTTTGAGTGCTGCAAGACGAATGGTATGTAGTAGAGACTGCTTTTGCACGATGGAGATAAAATTACCAATATAGAGTGCCCTTGGTCGTACGACAATAGCGACGCCTCGATAGCTCAGTTGGGAGAGCGTCAGACTGAAGATCTGAAGGTCCCTGGTTCGATCCCGGGTCGCGGCACCTCGGGACATATTGTTCTGCACTGTGCTTATGATTCGCTTTTGTTCCTCCTATTCATTGTGTCCGCCCATGGACCACGAGTATTCTTCTTCTGCCATCCAAATGTCTAAAACACTTAATATTAACAAAATATACGATCCGCCTAGCTAACCTTTTTGATCGAGCATGTGCACGTCCAAGTAGTGTATGCGGTTGTAGTATTTGACTTTTTGAGTGCTGCAAGACGAATGGTATGTAGTAGAGACTGCTTTTGCACGATGGAGATAAAATTACCAATATAGAGTGCCCTTGGTCGTACGACAATAGCGACGCCTCGATAGCTCAGTTGGGAGAGCGTCAGACTGAAGATCTGAAGGTCCCTGGTTCGATCCCGGGTCGCGGCACCTCGGGACATATTGTTCTGCACTGTGCTTGATATTCGCTTTTGTTCCTCCTATTCATTGTGTCCGCCCATGGACCACGAGTATTCTTCTTCTGCCATCCAAATGTCTAAAACACTTAGTATTAACAAAATATACGATCCGCCTAGCTAACCTTTTTGATCGAGCATGTGCACGTCCAAGTAGTGTATGCGGTTGTAGTATTTGACTTTTTGAGTGCTGCAAGACGAATGGTATGTAGTAGAGACTGCTTTTGCACGATGGAGATAAAATTACCAATATAGAGTGCCCTTGGTCGTACGACAATAGCGACGCCTCGATAGCTCAGTTGGGAGAGCGTCAGACTGAAGATCTGAAGGTCCCTGGTTCGATCCCGGGTCGCGGCACCTCGGGACATATTGTTCTGCACTGTGCTTATGATTCGCTTTTGTTCCTCCTATTCATTGTGTCCGCCCATGGACCACGAGTATTCTTCTTCTGCCATCCAAATGTCTAAAACACTTAATATTAACAAAATATACGATCCGCCTAGCTAACCTTTTTGATCGAGCATGTGCACGTCCAAGTAGTGTATGCGGTTGTAGTATTTGACTTTTTGAGTGCTGCAAGACGAATGGTATGTAGTAGAGACTGCTTTTGCACGATGGAGATAAAATTACCAATATAGAGTGCCCTTGGTCGTACGACAATAGCGACGCCTCGATAGCTCAGTTGGGAGAGCGTCAGACTGAAGATCTGAAGGTCCCTGGTTCGATCCCGGGTCGCGGCACCTCGGGACATATTGTTCTGCACTGTGCTTGATATTCGCTTTTGTTCCTCCTATTCATTGTGTCCGCCCATGGACCACGAGTATTCTTCTTCTGCCATCCAAATGTCTAAAACACTTAGTATTAACAAAATATACGATCCGCCTAGCTAACCTTTTTGATCGAGCATGTGCACGTCCAAGTAGTGTATGCGGTTGTAGTATTTGACTTTTTGAGTGCTGCAAGACGAATGGTATGTAGTAGAGACTGCTTTTGCACGATGGAGATAAAATTACCAATATAGAGTGCCCTTGGTCGTACGACAATAGCGACGCCTCGATAGCTCAGTTGGGAGAGCGTCAGACTGAAGATCTGAAGGTCCCTGGTTCGATCCCGGGTCGCGGCACCTCGGGACATATTGTTCTGCACTGTACTTGATTTTCGCTTTTGTTCCTCCTATTCATTGTGTCCGCCCATGGACCGCGATATTCTTCTTCTGCCATCCAAATGTCTAAAACACTTAGTATTAACAAAATATACGATCCGCCTAGCTAACCTTTTTGATCGAGCATGTGCACGTCCAAGTAGTGTATGCGGTTGTAGTATTTGACTTTTGAGTGCTGCAAGACGAATGGTATGTAGTAGAGACTGCTTTTGCACGATGGAGATAAAATTACCAATATAGAGTGCCCTTGGTCGTACGACAATAGCGACGCCTCGATAGCTCAGTTCAAAGTTGTCTATATTAATTTTATAGACGATTGACTAATCAACTTGCCTGACCTAATATCTAATTGAACTAATTCTGTGTAATGTACATAATCTAGTGTAAAGTTGGTGTGTAGGGTTTCGGTTCTACATTTTGCCCTGTTTTGAATCAGAAAATGGCGTGCTGGACCCTCCACGCGGGTCGAAATTTCTCGATAGCTACTGCGAGTTAAGTGCTGGTGCTTCGGCCATATGTGCAGCATATATATAGCCAGGTGTGTACCAACTGGCTGCACGTGTAGTTCACTCTGGCGCCGAAACGCACGACTGGTCCTCTAGCTCACTGTCGCTTCGTTCCGCCTCCAGACCGTCACTTTCCTCGAGCCGGCTCTAAAGCGGGCTCTCCTCAGGGCTCATGCCCCCCGTCCCCCTTTCGGGTGCAGCCGGAGACAACACAGTCCGCAGAGGAGAGCTCGGTTTAAGCCGGCGAGTCGAGCTTCAGTATGGAGGGGTCCGGGACTTTCCTCAAGCCGGCATTTAAGTGAACTCCCTCTGGGCTCATGCCCCCCGTCCCCCTTTCGGGTGCAGCCGGAGACAACACAGTCCGCAGAGGAGAGTCCACTTTTAGCCGGCGAGTACTGGAGTTGCTGGGACGCTTGAGCCTTAGCCGGCAAATTCGAAAGTGAATAAAAAAACTGGTGGCGGACAAAAATCCCTCCAAACAGCATACCATGCTATCTGAAAGGATTTTTTTTTTTTTTGGACACCCAGTTAGACTGTCTGGCGGACACTGGTGATACCCGGATGGAGATCAGTGAAGTTGCCGAAAGCCGGCTGGGACTGCATCTTGCGCACAATTTTGCTCAGGGTTAGCTTGTCATCGACCCCATACAAGCGCCTATAAAAGTGTCGAACGTGCGCCGCAAATGTCGTAAATACCATTTGTAGCGCCGGGATCGGTGGCGTAGGCTGTCTCCCGTCGAACAAACACCGATTGCGATCCGTCCACAGAAAATGAAGCGTCACTGCGCGGAGGACATGCCATACGTCATCTGCGACCGCCTCATGGTCCTTCCATTCATCGCGCACTCGCATCCTTCGTGCAAGCGCGATGTCGAGCCACGTTGGCTTCTGGTTGAAGAGCCTGCTCGCGATGTCAAGCACATGTAGCCACAAGTCCGACGCAAGCGAGCAGTCAAAGAACAGATGTTGTTCCGACTCAATTGCATTACAATTATCGCGCACACATGTGCGAATGCCAGTATTTGCGTGCTCCAAAAACCAGAAGCGCGACCTGACTGGCAGTAGTCGGAATGCCAATCTGAACTGGAGGTCCTCGAAGATTGTAAGCAGTACCTTCCGCAGTCGCTTGCCTCGCTTTGAATGCTCTCTTACGAATCTGACGTCGATATTATCCCAATAGACCTTCATCGGATGCGGCTTTATTGGTGATTTTGGCTTCCATACGATACGCAGAACCGCCGAGCGTGAGATCGCAGGAAATAATTGCAGCTTCTCGTCGCTGAAAACTCCGACGTATGGTATCAATCTCGGGCTACCTCTGGCAGATATCGAAAAAGCAGCTCCACATGATTTTAGCCGATCCACGATCTGCGTCGCCTCGTTATACAATACGCGTAGCCACTTGATTTGTTGACCCGGCGTGATGTCCTTCAGCGTAAAGTCAATGTGTCGATCCACGAAGTCGACTTGCGACGGCCACGTGCGCTGACCGCGCATAAAGTCAGCAAGCGACCGAAGACCGAATACGCGAGAAATGTGTAGCCGAAAGCTTCGTTGTGGCTCTGGCACCATACCAATGCAGCGCCGATGCGCCAAAGTCGTGCAATCACGCATTCGTTGTTCGTAGTGAAGACTGGCGTCTGAGTGAAACCAGATCGGCTGGAAAAGTGCATAGTCGATGCGCTCGTTGGACGGCAAGTCGTGCCACGTCATTTCCCAGCTTGAGCGGTGCCACCAGGTCCAAGTTGTCTTCCACCACGTCGACGTACGACTCCACTTGATCATCTCGCCGTGGCGCTGTGGGGATATTGTAAGCAGATCGAGCGCATGGCATTTGCTGTACCGAGGAAGGATTGACCTCAATAACTCTGTACTAGCAGTCGTCCACCAACGTCCGGTAGACGCTCGAGCCTGTGCTACGAAGTGCATCAGAAGCACAAAGCGTTGCCGCTTAAGCTGTGCTTCAAGACTTGGAATACCAATGCCACCGTCCGCTCGTCGAAGATAAAGAAATTCATTTGGAATCAGCTGTATGTGTGTCGCGCCGCGGTCGTGCTTGCGACTCAGCACAAATCGGTTTAGCGTCGACTGCCATCTTTTGACGACCGCCAACGGAATTGACACGTGCTGTGTGCAGTGCCATAAGCGCGACAGAACCATGGTTTGAGCAACCAAGAGACGCCCGCGAAGCGTTCGAGCGCGACGGTACCACAGTTTGAAGCCTTCATAAAAGCGCTGGTCAAGCGACACGAGGATGCGATCGTCGACGGGTGACTGGCTGAAAGGAATGCCAAGATACTTGACCGACTCCGAGCGTCCGAGGACGCGTACACCGGGCATGTGCGGGCAGTCTTGATTCCGGTTCAGAGCCAGCAGCACCGACTTTAACAAGTTCAGCCTCGCCCCCGAGCCTTGGCAATATTTCTCCATAGTCTCAAGTTGTGCCTGCAGATTTGTGATGGAGCTTCCGATCAGCGTCGAGTCATCTGCGAAGAATAAACTCGTTGCAGTATCGTTGTCGTTCAGACACACACCGTACTCTTCGTGTGAGCGCAGCATGTTTCCAAGTGGCTCAATCGTTAAGATGAACAGCAGTGCGGACAGAGGGTCTCCTTGTTTCACTCCGCGTGAAGGATGCAGCGCTGGCTGAATGACGCCGTTGATCAGCAGGTGAGCAAGCGGATCCGTGTAGAGCAACTTTACCCAGCGTGTGAAGCCTATGCCGATCCCCATACGCTCAAGCAACCGGAACATGTAATCCCAGTTGACTCGATCAAATGCCTTCTGAAAATCCAAGAATAGCGCGTACGCCTCTTCGGCTCTACTAGTCACCAGGTCTTGGAGATCAGCGAGGAAACGTACGTGGTGGTGAATCGAGCGGCCGCGGACAAAACCTTTTTGGTCCGTATGGACCAATTTTGGGATAGCTGACTGCAGCCGATACGCCAGCGCCTTAGAAAGTATCTTTACATCGACTGGGATGAGCGCGATCGGTCGGTAGTTGCCTGGATCTGCACGCGAACCCTTCTTGTGCAACAGCACCACCGCCGACTTGCGCTGTGATGCAAGCAGTTTCCCGCGCTTGAGGCGATCATTGAAGACCAGCGCTAGGCAATGGCCAAACACATCCGGTGCGACTTGGTAAAATCCCGCTGTCAAGCCATCGATACCTGGAGATGACGTCGTTTTCATGCGCTTGATAGCTTCTGTCAAGTCGATGGAGCTCACGTCCTTGTCAAGAGCCTGCCTATCGGGCTCCGATAGCGTGCGAACGACAGAGTCGAGAAGCTTACGTTGCATCGTGTTGTCTGGTGGGGATGCTGTCCCCGTTTGACTGTCTGGGTCACCCATCTCCGACCCCCAATGCTCGAGGAAGTGAAGGCTGATCTCGTTTGGGTTGGTTGAGATACTTCCATTCGGGAGTAAGACTTCCTCAATCGAGATTCGCCGCAAGCTTGTGTCCAAAGGTCGAAAAAAGTGCTTTGTCGACTTCTCGGAGTTTGCAGCTTGAAAATCGAACGCAGTGTCTTGATGATACTGGCTCGACCGGGTCACTATCTCCTTGTAGTTTTTCATAGCTTCCTCGTACATCTTACAATTAGCATCGTGGGCAGCAGCTCGGTGACACGCGGCCGTGCGATCCAGCACGACGCGGGCATTTTCAACTGCTTGGGAATCTTGAGCCCGGAGCTTCTTCTGCAACTTCTGCAGCTGCATTTTGATGTCCGACTTCCACTGCTCCCATATCCGCCCTGGATTCTGCGAAGTGTGAAGCTTCGATAGGATGTCATCAGCTTCGCGCTGAATTGCCGATACCACTAGCGGGTATTCGAGCAGATGGTGCGGAAACTTCCAGTAACCTCTACCATGCAGTTGGGATCCCGACTTGAAAGTCACGCTATGTGCCAGATGGTCTCCGGCATGTGATGGTAAGAAGTACTTGGCATCACCGTAGAAGCTGCTACAAAATATGTCCGAGACAAGGATGTAGTCAAGGCGGTTCTTGCGAGGCATCGGTCCCGTGAACACGCGTGCTGTATCGTGGTGAATTCGCCAGGCGTCTACGACGCCCAGTCGAGCCAACCAATCCAAGCAGCACGAACGACTTGAGTCATAACGCAAGTCCAACATTGAACAGTCCAAGGTCGGGTCCAGCGGAGTATTAAGGTCGCCAAGTACCAGATGTGTTGCGTCGTCTTCGAATCCTTCCGTTGCTAAATCTGAAAAGAACGCTTGTTTCTCTTGTTTATGCACAGGCGCGTAGACGTTGTGGATATAGACGGGAGCAAGCTTGACCATTATACGCACGACGAGGTACCGGCCAGGGACGGTCAGATGGGTGAGCTCCACTGCCGATTCAAAGCCTGGAAAGTCGGACCGCAGCAATGTTAGTACTCCGTTGCTTCGACCGCGCCTCAAGTCGACTCTTCGGAAGAACCCATCCCATCTCCTACCTGCTCCAAGCTTCTTAAGCCTTCTGCTGTTCTTTTTTTGCGATGAAAAATCCAGCTGTCGCTCCGTCTTCTGGACCTGCCACCTCCACTGCCTGTGCTGTCCCGGCTTTGGCAGCTGTGACTGCTCCAGACCACCCGTCGGGCCGCGTGCCCCCTTTTTCTCGTGCGGATCCTGCCGACTCTTCTGTTGACGGGTTCCGTACTGCTCCCCTCGACGGCGCAGAAAGATCCGCACCTCTTGCCGCGGTGACTTCCTCGCCGTCACCGCTCGCGCTGCCTATGTCAACATCGCCTGCTCATTCTGCTTCGTCTCTCACCATCGTCAAGACGGATAACGACGAGTCGATGCCGACTGCACTCCCGGAAGATGGCGCCTCTGCCGCTATTACTGACGATGATGCGGTCAAAAATGTTGTTGATAAGGATGTGAATGATCCACGTCCATCAATGGCAATGCTGCTTCGCCAGCAAGAAGCTATCCGTCGTGACAACGTCAAAGCTGATACTGCGCGTCGCCGGGTGGAAACTCCCAAGCCTCTCGCTGTCGATATTGAAGCAATAGAGCGCCAGTATGCTACCGGTGGTGACTGGTCCCACATAGCTTCTTGTATCCACCAGTCGCGCCCGTACGAGCTTCCCCGAGCCAGGTACGACATGGTGATTGAGACGGGTACGACGTTTACTAAGACATCGCTGACCAAAATTATGGCCGCGCTCGTGGGGACGAATCATCGCAATCGTACGCTTGACCGTCTTTACGAGCAGAAAAGAGTCGGCCAGGTATCAAAGATGCCAGGTGGAAACTTGCGTCTCAAGCTCAAGGACCGCGAGGCGTGTATGGAACTTGAGCGCACGACCGTTAGCATCCTTGGCAACGTGTACCCGTTTAAGCCGTTTGATGTCCTCGCGAGCAAGTTCTTCCTGGATATTTCTAACGTTGACTCGGATACGAACACGGATCTTGTTTTACGTCGTCTTTACCTACTCAGATGCGAGCCAGTGTACGACACGTATCGCGATGTGAACCTGGCGACGGGTCTCACTTCGGCAACGTGGCGAGTGTACTTCCGGTCGAGCGACTGTCCACCTCCACTGGTGGTGAACGGCTCCGTGTGCGACCAGCTCGTGTTTAACAACAAATTATATCCGGTGCATGGCAAAGACGCGCCATTTGCGTCTGAGCGGCTTCCATTCGGCTTCCGCTCCCACCATAGCATTGACTTAGGGTCGCTCACCTCGTCGAATGCTGAATTTACTCGAAACGTCCACAGACAGACCGCACAGCCTGCTCCTAAGTCAAAGCCATCACGGACTCAGTCGAAAAAATCACATGCTCCACAGGCCGAACCAGTTCTTTCCTTGATTGACAACGCGCTTGAGAATGAAGAGACGAAAGAGGATGGCCAGCTCCAGCCCGGAGCTCAGTATGGCCAGCAAATTATGGCCACCCAACTCGCAAAGAGGGTCATCGACATCGATGACGTGCTCTCGATTTCAACATCCACTGGATCTGGAAGTCGTCTTTCGCCTCCAGCGAGTCCAAAGGCTTCGCCTAAGCCAATGCTCATGCTGACGAATGGTTCAGACGAATTCATTACTGTCACGAACAAAAAGAAACGCTCGCGTGGAGGTATCGACTTCACTAACATGTTGACAAAACAGATGCCAAAACCACTGGATGGAGTCGCAACGACGAACTACTTTCAGGCACTCCAGACGCTAGAAGTCAAGTTTGAGTTGATTGATGCGACCAGGGACATGAAGTACGGCATCCGTCATCACGTTCGTCCGGTTGACGTAAAGCGTCCCGAAGCTCTCAAATCGTCCAAAGAGTCCGCGTTCTTTGTCGAGAAGCATCATACAAAAATTCGGAAGGCGTCTATTCCTTCGCCTGTTGTTGAGGTGACTGACTCTATGATCAGCGATGAAAATACGGCGCTATTGAACACACTTGACGACCGTCTCGAGGATGCGGACAAAAAAGTTGAGAGCATATCCACAATTCTTAGAAACGCGACTAATCCGGACCACATCATGAAGAAAGCGACTGAGTCTCCGCTCGCGTTTAACAGTGCGCTATCCCTCAAGATGGCAGCTAGCGGTAACGAGATTGAGGAGCTTGCGCAATTGCACATGATTAATCGAGTGCTGAGCGCGAACAAGCCGAACGAAGACACGACATTCGTAGCGAAATGGAAGAGGCTTATGAAGACATCGGTTCCGTCCAAGCGTCAGGATATCTTCGCTGCGTGTGGCAAGTGGTGGAAGGCGACGCCAAAGATCTTTGAGCTGACGCGTTTTACTAAGGCGCTGTCTGCATTTGAGCTAACGCTCATGTCGATCGCACCAACGCTGTTTGCAAATGACCACTGGATTCAATACGTCACGGGTCATCCGGTTGAGTGGATTTTCGCCCACCACGCTCGCCTGCTACACCCAAACACGCTGCTGAGTCTTCTGCGGTCGAAGCTTGGCGAGCTATGCATGGTGCATTGGCGTGAGATCCAATGGCAAGGTCACTTGCTCGACGAGCTCGAAGAATTGAGAAAACTAGAAGGTCATTACCCAACAGACAAATCGGTTCTTCAGCTTCTTGTCGCAGACGACGGATCGGTGACACCAGTAGCGGGCGGCATAGCCACTCGCTGCTAAGGTGATCTCGACGTCGCACCTGACTTGGAACAACACCAGTGTGCTAACTGTGAACACGAATGGCGTCAAGAATAACGAGCACCTTCTGATCGACAATCTGCTATCAAAGTACGGGATGTCGTGCATTCAAGAGACTAAATTTGCGGACCGCTCGCATCTTGCAAGTTTCAAGTTTCACCTCGAGTCTACCTTCAAACACAAGTTGTTCCTGAGCGATGTGAACACACTCCTGGACCGGCCGACACGCGGTCGCCTCGATAGCTCAGTTGGGAGAGCGTCAGACTGAAGATCTGAAGGTCCCTGGTTCGATCCCGGGTCGCGGCACCTCGGGACATATTGTTCTGCACTGTGCTTATGATTCGCTTTTGTTCCTCCTATTCATTGTGTCCGCCCATGGACCACGAGTATTCTTCTTCTGCCATCCAAATGTCTAAAACACTTAGTATTAACAAAAGATACGATCCGCCTAGCTAACCTTTTTGATCGAGCATGTGCACGTCCAAGTAGTGTATGCGGTTGTAGTATTTGACTTTTTGAGTGCTGCAAGACGAATGGTATGTAGTAGAGACTGCTTTTGCACGATGGAGATAAAATTACCAATATAGAGTGCCCTTGGTCGTACGACAATAGCGACGCCTCGATAGCTCAGTTGAAGGTTGTCTATATTTAGTATAATATGACAAAAGACTACCCAACTTGCCTGGTGTACTAAACTTCTCTACTGTATACCTAAACTTATGTATTTTCCTTAATGTAGGAAAATACACAAATCTATGTTTTTCCTTTTTTTATGATTTTTTTTTTTTTTAAAACATCCAATCACCGGCGCATAAGGGTTTCGGTTTTACACTTTCGCCCCCATTTTGACTTCAACTTCGATCAAAAATGGACGTTTAGACCCTTTGCGCGTGGCAACGTTTCTCGGCAACTGCGATCATTCAGCAGCTGCAATTGTGGGTACGTATGCAGCTCATACAGCGCCGATTGCATGCTAATTGCTCACGCATACCGATGCCCCTGTCGCTCAAACGAAGGTCCGGTCTTTCAGCTCACTGTCGCGTCGTTTCGTGACGGCGTGGTCCGCAATAGGTTCAGTGGGCCAACCATAACCGAGATCGGGTTCGGACTTTATACTGTATACAGTCAAAAATCCCTGGCTCATCAGAAATCAAAAGTCCTTGGCCTTTCATACCCCATAGGGAAAGTCTTGGCCTCTTTGACTCCATATACAAGATGGCCTCACAGGCCCAAACGTGATATAAAAAAACAAGGCCATTCCGCGCTCAGGCTCCACAAGAATACGAAAAATCGCCGGCCTTGTGAGACTCACGCGAAACAAAGTCCCCGGCCTCAGCACAAAATCGCCAACCGGCTGACGCCACATTCTTCGGACTCCGTCGCGGCTAGCGCGCATCTACATCCGCTGTGAGCTTGGCCTGCAGCGTCGGACTACAGAGCGCGCATCTACATCCGCTGCGATCTTGGCCTGCAGCGTCGGACTACAGAGCCCCTCAAGTGATGTGTTTTTACCCGGAAGGGCGACCGGCAGGCTGCCCGACCAGGTAGCTTATACAGCAGCACGCGACGGATTGTAATCGTCCATAATGAACTCGAAATTTTTTGAAATTAACGGTGTTTCCTTCCTAGCCGTTGACTGGTTTTCCCTGTACGCACAGCTCTTGATGGTCGTGTTTTGCTGGTTCAAGCTGCGGATTTTGCACTTGCGTGACGACCAATGAAGTTGTAAAACATTTTGTGGGTAAAGGGTGAGTCGATCGATAGGTTTGCTTTGACTGTAGCCGACATCACCACCAAAAGATCATCGGCGTCTACATCCACAGCCATATACGCCTCGATAGCTCAGTTGGGAGAGCGTCAGACTGAAGATCTGAAGGTCCCTGGTTCGATCCCGGGTCGCGGCACCTCGGGACATATTGTTCTGCACTGTGCTTATGATTCGCTTTTGTTCCTCCTATTCATTGTGTCCGCCCATGGACCACGAGTATTCTTCTTCTGCCATCCAAATGTCTAAAACACTTAATATTAACAAAATATACGATCCGCCTAGCTAACCTTTTTGATCGAGCATGTGCACGTCCAAGTAGTGTATGCGGTTGTAGTATTTGACTTTTTGAGTGCTGCAAGACGAATGGTATGTAGTAGAGACTGCTTTTGCACGATGGAGATAAAATTACCAATATAGAGTGCCCTTGGTCGTACGACAATAGCGACGCCTCGATAGCTCAGTTGGGAGAGCATCAGACTGAAGATCTGAAGGTCCCTGGTTCGATCCCGGGTCGCGGCACCTCGGGACATATTGTTCTGCACTGTGCTTGATTTTCGCTTTTGTTCCTCCTATTCATTGTGTCCGCCCATGGACCATGAGTATTCTTCTTCTGCCATCCAAATGTCTAAAACACTTAATATTAACAAAATATACGATCCGCCTAGCTAACCTTTTTGATCGAGCATGTGCACGTCCAAGTAGTGTATGCGGTTGTAGTATTTGACTTTTTGAGTGCTGCAAGACGAATGGTATGTAGTAGAGACTGCTTTTGCACGATGGAGATAAAATTACCAATATAGAGTGCCCTTGGTCGTACGACAATAGCGACGCCTCGATAGCTCAGTTGGGAGAGCGTCAGACTGAAGATCTGAAGGTCCCTGGTTCGATCCCGGGTCGCGGCACCTCGGGACATATTGTTCTGCACTGTGCTTGATTTTCGCTTTTGTTCCTCCTATTCATTGTGTCCGCCCATGGACCACGAGTATTCTTCTTCTGCCATCCAAATGTCTAAAACACTTAGTATTAACAAAAGATACGATCCGCCTAGCTAACCTTTTTGATCGAGCATGTGCACGTCCAAGTAGTGTATGCGGTTGTAGTATTTGACTTTTTGAGTGCTGCAAGACGAATGGTATGTAGTAGAGACTGCTTTTGCACGATGGAGATAAAATTACCAATATAGAGTGCCTTGGTCGTACGACAATAGCGACGCCTCGATAGCTCAGTTGAAGGTTGTCTATATTTAGTATAATATGACAAAAGACTACCCAACTTGCCTGGTGTACTAAACTTCTCTACTGTATACCTAAACTTATGTATTTTCCTTAATGTAGGAAAATACACAAATTTATGTTTTTCCTTTTTTTTTTTTTTTTTTTCAAAACATCCAATCACCGGCGCATAAGGGTTTCGGTTTTACACTTTCGCCCCCATTTTGACTTCAACTTCGATCAAAAATGGACGTTTAGACCCTTTGCGCGTGGCAACGTTTCTCGGCAACTGCGATCATTCAGCAGCTGCAATTCTGGGTACGTATGCAGCTCATACAGCGCCGATTGCATGCTAATTGCTCACGCATACCGATGCCCCTGTCGCTCAAACGAAGGTCCGGTCTTTCAGCTCACTGTCGCGTCGTTTCGTGACGGCGTGGTCCGCAATAGGTTCAGTGGGCCAACCATAACCGAGATCGGGTTCGGACTTTATACTGTATACAGTCAAAAATCCCTGGCTCATAAGAAATCAAAAGTCCTTGGCCTTTCATACCCCATAGGGAAAGTCTTGGCCTCTTTGACTCCATATACAAGATGGCCTCACAGGCCCAAACGTGATATAAAAAAACAAGGCCATTCCGCGCTCAGGCTCCACAAGAATACGAAAAATCGCCGGCCTTGTGAGACTCACGCGAAACAAAGTCCCCGGCCTCAGCACAAAATCGCCAACCGGCTGACGCCACATTCTTCGGCCTCCGTCGCGGCTAGCGCGCATCTACATCCGCTGTGAGCTTGGCCTGCAGCGTCGGACTACAGAGCGCGCATCTACATCCGCTGCGATCTTGGCCTGCAGCGTCGGACTACAGAGCCCCTCAAGTGATGTGTTTTCACCCGGAAGGGCGACCGGCAGGCTGCCCGACCAGGTAGCTTATACAGCAGCACGCGACGGATTGTAATCGTCCATAATGAACTCGAAATTTTTTGAAATTAACGGTGTTTCCTTCCTAGCCGTTGACTGGTTTTCCCTGTACGCACAGCTCTTGATGGTCGTGTTTTGCTGGTCCAAACTGCGGATTTTGCACTTGCGTGACGACCAATGAAGTTGTAAAACATTTTGTGGGTAAAGGGTGAGTCGATCGATAGGTTTGCTTTGACTGTAGCCGACATCACCACCAAAAGATCATCGGCGTCTACATCCACAGCCATATACGCCTCGATAGCTCAGTTGGGAGAGCGTCAGACTGAAGATCTGAAGGTCCCTGGTTCGATCCCGGGTCGCGGCACCTCGGGACATATTGTTCTGCACTGTGCTTATGATTCGCTTTTGTTCCTCCTATTCATTGTGTCCGCCCATGGACCACGAGTATTCTTCTTCTGCCATCCAAATGTCTAAAACACTTAATATTAACAAAATATACGATCCGCCTAGCTAACCTTTTTGATCGAGCATGTGCACGTCCAAGTAGTGTATGCGGTTGTAGTATTTGACTTTTTGAGTGCTGCAAGACGAATGGTATGTAGTAGAGACTGCTTTTGCACGATGGAGATAAAATTACCAATATAGAGTGCCCTTGGTCGTACGACAATAGCGACGCCTCGATAGCTCAGTTGAAGGTTGTCTATATTTAGTATAATATGACAAAAGACTACCCAACTTGCCTGGTGTACTAAACTTCTCTACTGTATACCTAAATTTATGTATTTTCCTTAATGTAGGAAAATACACAAATTTATGTTTTTCCTTTTTTTATGATTTTTTTTTTTCAAAACATCCAATCACCGGCGCATAAGGGTTTCGGTTTTACACTTTCGCCCCCATTTTGACTTCAACTTCGATCAAAAATGGACGTTTAGACCCTTTGCGCGTGGCAAAGTTTCTCGGCAACTGCGATCATTCAGCAGCTGCAATTCTGGGTACGTATGCAGCTCATACAGCGCCGATTGCATGCTAATTGCTCACGCATACCGATGCCCCTGTCGCTCAAACGAAGGTCCGGTCTTTCAGCTCACTGTCGCGTCGTTTCGTGACGGCGTGGTCCGCAATAGGTTCAGTGGGCCAACCATAACCGAGATCGGATTCGGACTTTATACTGTATACAGTCAAAAATCCCTGGCTCATAAGAAATCAAAAGTCCTTGGCCTTTCATACCCCATAGGGAAAGTCTTGGCCTCTTTGACTCCATATACAAGATGGCCTCACAGGCCCAAACGTGATATAAAAAAACAAGGCCATTCCGCGCTCAGGCTCCACAAGAATACGAAAAATCGCCGGCCTTGTGAGACTCACGCGAAACAAAGTCCCCGGCCTCAGCACAAAATCGCCAACCGGCTGACGCCACATTCTTCGGCCTCCGTCGCGGCTAGCGCGCATCTACATCCGCTGTGAGCTTGGCCTGCAGCGTCGGACTACAGAGCGCGCATCTACATCCGCTGCGATCTTGGCCTGCAGCGTCGGACTACAGAGCCCCTCAAGTGATGTGTTTTCACCCGGAAGGGCGACCGGCAGGCTGCCCGACCAGGTAGCTTTACAGCAGCACGCGACGGATTGTAATCGTCCATAATGAACTCGAAATTTTTTGAAATTAACGGTGTTTCCTTCCTAGCCGTTGACTGGTTTTCCCTGTACGCACAGCTCTTGATGGTCGTGTTTTGCTGGTCCAAACTGCGGATTTTGCACTTGCGTGACGACCAATGAAGTTGTAAAACATTTTGTGGGTAAAGGGTGAGTCGATCGATAGGTTTGCTTTGACTGTAGCCGACATCACCACCAAAAGATCATCGGCGTCTACATCCACAGCCATATACGCCTCGATAGCTCAGTTGGGAGAGCGTCAGACTGAAGATCTGAAGGTCCCTGGTTCGATCCGGGTCGCGGCACCTCGGGACATATTGTTCTGCACTGTGCTTATGATTCGCTTTTGTTCCTCCTATTCATTGTGTCCGCCCATGGACCACGAGTATTCTTCTTCTGCCATCCAAATGTCTAAAACACTTAATATTAACAAAATATACGATCCGCCTAGCTAACCTTTTTGATCGAGCATGTGCACGTCCAAGTAGTGTATGCGGTTGTAGTATTTGACTTTTTGAGTGCTGCAAGACGAATGTAGTAGAGACTGCTTTTGCACGATGGAGATAAAATTACCAATATAGAGTGCCCTTGGTCGTACGACAATAGCGACGCCTCGATAGCTCAGTTGGGAGAGCATCAGACTGAAGATCTGAAGGTCCCTGGTTCGATCCGGGTCGCGGCACCTCGGGACATATTGTTCTGCACTGTGCTTGATTTTCGCTTTTGTTCCTCCTATTCATTGTGTCCGCCCATGGACCACGAGTATTCTTCTTCTGCCATCCAAATGTCTAAAACACTTAATATTAACAAAATATACGATCCGCCTAGCTAACCTTTTTGATCGAGCATGTGCACGTCCAAGTAGTGTATGCGGTTGTAGTATTTGACTTTTTGAGTGCTGCAAGACGAATGGTATGTAGTAGAGACTGCTTTTGCACGATGGAGATAAAATTACCAATATAGAGTGCCCTTGGTCGTACGACAATAGCGACGCCTCGATAGCTCAGTTGAAGGTTGTCTATATTTAGTATAATATGACAAAAGACTACCCAACTTGCCTGGTGTACTAAACTTCTCTACTGTATACCTAAATTTATGTATTTTCCTTAATGTAGGAAAATACACAAATTTATGTTTTTCCTTTTTTTATGATTTTTTTTTTTTCAAAACATCCAATCACCGGCGCATAAGGGTTTCGGTTTTACACTTTCGCCCCCATTTTGACTTCAACTTCGATCAAAAATGGACGTTTAGACCCTTTGCGCGTGGCAAAGTTTCTCGGCAACTGCGATCATTCAGCAGCTGCAATTCTGGGTACGTATGCAGCTCATGCAGCGCCGATTGCATGCTAATTGCTCACGCATACCGATGCCCCTGTCGCTCAAACGAAGGTCCGGTCTTTCAGCTCACTGTCGCGTCGTTTCGTGACGGCGTGGTCCGCAATAGGTTCAGTGGGCCAACCATAACCGAGATCGGATTCGGACTTTATACTGTATACAGTCAAAAATCCCTGGCTCATAAGAAATCAAAAGTCCTTGGCCTTTCATACCCCATAGGGAAAGTCTTGGCCTCTTTGACTCCATATACAAGATGGCCTCACAGGCCCAAACGTGATATAAAAAAACAAGGCCATTCCGCGCTCAGGCTCCACAAGAATACGAAAAATCGCCGGCCTTGTGAGACTCACGCGAAACAAAGTCCCCGGCCTCAGCACAAAATCGCCAACCGGCTGACGCCACATTCTTCGGCCTCCGTCGCGGCTAGCGCGCATCTACATCCGCTGTGAGCTTGGCCTGCAGCGTCGGACTACAGAGCGCGCATCTACATCCGCTGCGATCTTGGCCTGCAGCGTCGGACTACAGAACCCCTCAAGTGATGTGTTTTCACCCGGAAGGGCGACCGGCAGGCTGCCCGACCAGGTAGCTTTACAGCAGCACGCGACGGATTGTAATCGTCCATAATGAACTCGAAATTTTTCGAAATTAACGGTGTTTCCTTCCTAGCCGTTGACTGGTTTTCCCTGTACGCACAGCTCTTGATGGTCGTGTTTTGCTGGTCCAAGCTGCGGAATGTGCACTTGCGTGACGACCAATGAAGTTGTAAAAACATTTTGTGGGTAAAGGTGAGTCGATCGATAGGTTTGCTTTGACTGTAGCCGACATCACCACCAAAAGATCATCGGCGTCTACATCCACAGCCATATACGCCTCGATAGCTCATTGGGAAGCGTCAGACTGAAGATCTGAAGGTCCCTGGTTCGATCCCGGTCGCGGCACCTCGGGACATATTGTTCTGCACTGTGCTTATGATTCGCTTTTGTTCCTCCTATTCATTGTGTCCGCCCATGGACCACGAGTATTCTTCTTCTGCCATCAAATGTCTAAAACACTTAATATTAACAAAATATACGATCCGCCTAGCTAAACCTTTTTGATCGAGCATGTGCACGTCCAAGTAGTGTATGCGGTTGTAGTATTTGACTTTTTGAGTGCTGCAAGACGAATGTAGTAGAGTAGGACTGCTTTTGCACGATGGAGAGATAAAAATTACCATATAGAGTGCCCTTGGTCGTACGACAATAGCGACGCCTCGATAGCTCAGTTGGGAGAGCATCAGACTGAAGATCTGAAGGTCCCTGGTTCGATCCCGGGTCGCGGCACCTCGGGACATATTGTTCTGCACTGTGCTTGATTTTCGCTTTTGTTCCTCCTATTCATTGTGTCGCCCATGGACCACGAGTATTCTTCTTCTGCCATCCAAATGTCTAAAACACTTAATATTAACAAAATATACGATCCGCCTAGCTAACCTTTTTGATCGAGCATGTGCACGTCCAAGTAGTTATGCGGTTGTAGTATTTGACTTTTTGAGTGCTGCAAGACGAATGGTATGTAGTAGAGACTGCTTTTGCACGATGGAGATAAAAATTACCAATATAGAGTGCCCTTGGTCGTACGACAATAGCGACGCCTCGATAGCTCAGTTGAAGTGTCTATATTAGTATAATATGACAAAAGACTACCCAACTTGCCTGGTGTACTAAACTTCTCTACTGTATACCTAAATTTATGTATTTTCCTTAATGTAGGAAAATACACAAATTTATTTTTTCCTTTTTTATGATTTTTTTTTTTCAAAACATCCAATCACCGGCGCATAAGGGTTTCGGTTTTACACTTTCGCCCCCATTTTGACTTCAACTTCGATCAAAAATGGACGTTTAGACCCTTTGCGCGTGGCAACGTTTCTCGGCAACTGCGATCATTCAGCAGCTGCAATTCTGGGTACGTATGCAGCTCATACAGCGCCGATTGCATGCTAATTGCTCACGCATACCGATGCCCCTGTCGCTCAAACGAAGGTCCGGTCTTTCAGCTCACTGTCGCGTCGTTTCGTGACGGCGTGGTCCGCAATAGGTTCAGTGGGCCAACCATAACCGAGATCGGGTTCGGACTTTATACTGTATACAGTCAAAAATCCCTGGCTCATAAGAAATCAAAAGTCCTTGGCCTTTCATACCCCATAGGGAAAGTCTTGGCCTCTTTGACTCCATATACAAGATGGCCTCACAGGCCCAAACGTGATATAAAAAAACAAGGCCATTCCGCGCTCAGGCTCCACAAGAATACGAAAATCGCCGGCCTTGTGAGACTCACGCGAAACAAAGTCCCCGGCCTCAGCACAAAATCGCCAACCGGCTGACGCCACATTCTTCGGCCTCCGTCGCGGCTAGCGCGCATCTACATCCGCTGTGAGCTTGGCCTGCAGCGTCGGACTACAGAGTGCGCATCTACATCTGCTGCGATCTTGGCCTGCAGCGTCGGACTACAGAGCCCCTAAGTGATGTGTTTTCACCCGGAAGGGCGACCGGCAGGCTGCCCGACCAGGTAGCTTATACAGCAGCACGCGACGGATTGTAATCGTCCATTAATGAACTCGAAATTTTTTGAAATTAACGGTGTTCCTTCCTAGCCGTTTGACTGGTTTTCCCTGTACGCACAGCTCTTGATGGTCGTGTTTGCTGGTCCAAACTGCGGATTTTGCACTTGTGACGACCAATGAAGTTGTAAAACATTTTGTGGTGGTAAAGGGCGAGTCGATCGATCGCTGTAGATCTCAGCTCTCGCAATAGGTTTGCTTTGACTGTAGCCGACATCACCACCAAAAGATCATCGGCGTCTACATCCACAGCCATATATCCGAAGTGTCATGGAACAGAAGCCGCCTATCGTAAGTTTGCATTCATACCAAAAACCGAACTTGGAACAAGTAAGGGTGCTCACAGATGAATTTTCCTAGAGAAGCCGTGGAGGACAACTTTCGAAGCACCTGACGAAGCCGATCGCGTTGAGCCAATTCGTACTTGCGACGTAGGCATCCCCTAACATGAGCACTGAAAACTGTGTAAATGACGCGCAGAGCTGGTGATAGTGGGATAGGAGAACGAGTGTCAAAAATCCGGCCATTCCGCTCAGTCCAGAGAAAGTGTAAGACCACTGCTCGTGTAATGTGCCACATGTCAACCACTTGCCTAACATGTTCGTGAACTGTATCCCGCAGTGGAGGTTCCCTTCCGATCGCAATGTCGAGCCAAGAAGGTGCGCGTGTGAAGTAAGGATACCAGTCACGAAACACGACTTCCCAAACCTCACTTGCAAGTGAGCAGTCAAAGAAGAGGTGGCGCTCTGTCTCGACCGCAGAACAGCCATCGCGAACGCAGAAAATCGCGTTCGGGTCGTCACCAAGGAAAGTAAAGCGAGACCGAACTGGAAGAAGTCGGAACGCAAGACGAAACTGAAGGTCCTCGTAAATGGGAAGCAACAAGCCACACAAGTGCTTCCTCAGCTTTACAAACTTCTTGACATCGTCAGGTCGCGCACGAGAGTCGTGCAGTTGGATCGGGTGATCATGTACTGCTTGAACGGGCTTTGATACAAGTGACAGGAGTTGGAGTTTTGAGACCATGGGCACAAGACGGAGGCGATCGTTAACACGTACACCAGCGTACGGCAGGTTAAAGCAGTCTCCTGTTGGAACTGGTGTGTCCATGGAAAGTCCACAAAAGGCTACAACACGCTGGAAAACTTGAGTCACCTCTTTGTGCAGACGCGTAAGCCACATAAGCTGCTTGTATGCTGAGACGACAGGGTACGAATAGTCGATGTGTGCTTCCGCGAAAGTACGAGCAGTGCTCCAGACACCCGACGTATCAACAAAGTCAACAAGCGAACGCAAGCCAAATGCGCTGGCTATGTGACGTCGAAATTCGCGCTGTGGCTCAGCGATCATGCTGATGCTGCGTCTTGGACTCCGTTCACCGTCACCCCGAGAAGAGGGTTCAAACTGGAAGACTGGATCACCGTGAAACCAAAGAGGCTGATGCAACGCGTACCGAAATCGTTCGGCTGAGTTGAGGTCAATCCACGTAATTGGCCATTTCACCCCGTGCCACAGCTTCCATGCCGCACGCCACCATGTCGACAAAAAACGGTGCCTTAGGACACCATGTCGATGCGGACTGACAAACAAGAAGTCGAGATGTTGTCGTGGTCCCCAATCTGGAAGAACAAAAGCAGTACGCCTGGGGTTGTCCAGTTGCATACGGCTGGTTCCGCCGCCGCGATGAACTGTTGGAGAAACTGGAGATGTTGTCGTTTCACTAAAGCTTCGAGACTTGGGATCTGAAGTCCACCGTCATTGCGCTTCATCCGCAAAAAGTCATTCGGTATTAACTGGAAGGTCCTTGCTGAGCGCTCAAAACGCCTGTTCAATACAAACCTGTGAAGTGCTGCTTGCCATTTTTTCAGCGTGTGTTTTGGCGCGGTGACGAGCCTCGTGTAATGCCACAGCCGAGAGAGGACCATCGTCTGCGCGATGAGAAGCCGACCGTGCAGAGTGCGTGCCCGCCGGAACCAGAGTTTGAAACCATCATAAAACCGAGTGTCGAGCGCTTCCAGCATCTGATCTTCTGTGATGCGTTGACCAAAAGGGAAGCCGAGATACTTCACTGTGTTATCATAGCCAAGAACTCGAACGTCTGGGATCGCAAAACAAGAACGGGAACGATGAAGGCTCATCAATACGCACTTGGACCGATTGAGCTTCGCTCCCGACCCTTGACTGTACTCTTCAACGAGGTCGAGCTGTGCTTGAACGCCTGCGATCGAACCCGAGAGCAAGGTGGAGTCGTCTGCGAAAAAGATGCTCGTAACTGTGAAATCGTCGGACAATGGGACGCCGTGTTCTTCATGTTGGCGGAGCAAGTTACCGAGAGGCTCGATCACCAAAAGAAATAGCAACGCAGACAGAGGATCACCCTGCTTTACGCCGCGAGATGGATATAGGCCTTCAAGGATATGACCGTTGACAATCAGATGTGCTTGTGGCTTCGTGTACACGAGCTTAACCCACTCGGAGTACGTACCACCGCAACCCATACGATCTAGTACTTGGAACATGTAGTTCCAGTTGACACGGTCATACGCCTTTTCAAAGTCGAGGAACGTCGCATACGCTTCGTCGTCACGGGCCGTCACCAGATCTTGAAGATCTTGAAGAAACCGCACGTGGTGGTGCAGTGACCGTCCCTTGACAAACGCCTTCTGACTTGGATGAACAAGCTTGGACAAGAATATTTGGAGTCGAAAAGCAAGCGCCTTTGTCAAAGCCTTGACATCAACACCCATGAGAGCAATTGGACGGTAGTTGCCGGGCTCAGCTCGACAGCCGGTTTTGTGGAGTAAGCTGATAGCTGACTTCCGTTGGCACGGCAACAGCTCCCCTCGGACAAGTTGGTAATTGAAGACGATCTCGAGGCACTCTCCAAATACATCCGGTGCGACCTGGTAAAAGGCAGCTGTAAACCCGTCCATGCCTGGAGCCGAGTTTGGTCGCATCTTTTTGATGGCATTTGCCAAGTCAACCGCGGTGATCGGGGCACTCAGCAACGCTTGTTCATCCTCGCTGAGAACACGGTCGATGGTGTTGAGAAGCCGATCAATAGCAGCTGGAGAGGGGTCCATTGACCGACCGCTGCTGCTGTTCTTGTCACCGAGGATACCACCCCAATGATCGTTGAAGACGGCACTGATATCGGCAGGGTTCTTCGATATTGATCCGTCTTGCATCCGTACTTCTTCGACACTTGTTCGTCGAACAGAGTCGTCGAGCGGGCGACAAAAGTACTTGGATGACGTCTCTGTCTGCATCGCTTGGAAGTCAAACGCAGTGTCATGATTGTAGGCGCGAGACGTATTGACACAGGCCTCAAGGCCGTCTGAAAGGCCACTCGAGCGGATTCATCGCGGGTCGACCTATAACGAGAAGCTGCAGAGTCAAGGGTCTGTTGAGCATCAAGGATAGCGTCTTCTTGTCGGCGCCGCAGCTTGCGCTGAAGAGCCTGAAGAAGCTGACGCATCTCGATCTTTGACTTCATCCAAACTTTACCCGGGTTGGTTGCCTCGTGAAGCCTGCCTAAGACTACCTTTGCTTCGTGCGCAATGGCTTGGACGATAGCAGGGTACTCGAGTAGCGCTGCCGAGAACCTCCAGTAACTGCGACCATGTGGCTGGGCCATCGAACGTAGCTCGACACTATGAGCAAGGTGATCACCAGCACCTTTGGGAGGGAAGTACTTCGAGTTGTAGTACACCGCACCACAGAAGTCGTTGGAGAGAAGAATGTAGTCAAGTCGATTATAACGTGGTTGAGGGCCCGTGAAGACGCGCTTGTTGGAATGATGAATTCGCCACGCGTCCACGACCCCAAGCTGACTAATCCAATTGAGGCAAGAGCTTCGACCATTGGATAACCGTGCACGGCCTGACGAGGAATCGACGCTTGGATTCAGAGGAGTGTTCAGATCGCCCATAACAATGTGGGTCGCGTTGATTTCAAACACATCCGTCGGAAGGTGGTCAAAGAATACGGTCCTCTCGTGTTGGTCGACTGGAGCGTACACGTTGTGTACGTACATCGGAGCATTTAGAATCGTCAATTTCACTACCAAATACCGACCTGACACTGACAGCGCTGGGAGATCATGCGCTGTGTAGAAGCCCGGGAAGTCAGAGCGGAGAATTGTCATCACGCCGCCGGACCGGGTGTTTGGCGCGACCAATGCGTTCGCGTTCGGGTCGTTAACGAAGACTTGATGTCGGAAGCGAGCGTCGTGATTGAATTTTAAAGTGGAGAAGTGTGCCGCATCGCGAAACTTAGTCTCTTGAACACATGAGAGACTATGCTTCATGAGTAGATGATCGATCAGCAAGTGACCATTCTGTTTAACTCCGTTGGTGTTGACAGTCAAAAGACTGACGTTATTCCACGAGATTGGAGTCGCTTCACTAAATGAAACCTCGTTAATAGTCCAGGCTCAAGGACCGGCTACTAATCGCGGAACAGTCTCCACGACTTGTATTTGTAGGACCGCACATTCTTCGGGGTAGAAGAGGTTGCAGTCACGGAGATATTCGAGATCGTCAAGGAGCTGGCCTTGCCACTGCACTCTGGACCAAATGTCAAAGCAGTGTCGACCAATCTCTGATCGCAGTAGTAACAGCAGTGTATTAGGGTGCAGAAGACGGCGGTTTTGTGCGGCAATCCACAACACTTCCTGACCGGTGATACGCTGAATCCACATGTCCTTCTCGAAGACATGAGGCGCTGTGCACATTAGCATCAGCTCGAATAAAGAAAGAGCTCGCGTTGCGCGAATGTTCGACTCGTGTACTGGGTCCTTCCACAAACTCTCTGTCCGCTCGAAGAGTTCTTCACGCGTCCTCGGTATTTTAGAGCCAAATCGTTTCGTCCATTTCGACGCAAAAGTCGTCGAGGAAGTTGGATCCGATGCGCTCAGCACCCGGTTCAGCAAATGTAGCTGTGCCACCCCGTTGACATGATCCTTGAGCTCCTTCATATCCGCGAACAAGGCAGCGTTGAAGCCGAGCGGTGTGCCCACACTCGCGAGATGAGTCAGCGTGTCGGGGTTGTAGGTATTTTTAAGTGTCTTCCTCACACCTTCAATGCGAGCGTCCGCTACAGCCAGGTGATTCGGTCGAAGTTGGAGATCTGCCGTCTCTTCGACGTCCTTCATCTCATCGACAATCTCCTGGATCATCATCGGCTTCGGCGATTTAGACACCTTTGTGTGTTTTTTTACGAAGAAATGCGACGACTCCGAGCTATTCTCGATCGCTTCCGGGACCTTTACCTTGCGAGGGACGATCTGATAGCGAGTGGGGGCACCCTTCGAGAGCATAGCTGACGAGCAGTCAAACTCGACTTCAACCGAGTTCAGCACATCGTAGTAATTGCTAGTGGCAAGCTTCTGGGCCGGTGCTGGCTGAGTGCTCTTTAACATAGACCCGAAGGTCTTTTCAGCACGGCGGCGCTTGGCCTTGTTCACCTTACTCACCACGACCTCATTGTTAGCCAAACTTAGCGCTGGCGCCGGTGCAGGCAGCAGGGTCGAGGGCAGGAGGCGCAGCGCATTTTTTGGACTACCAGGAGGACTGACCAAGGAGCCGGTATTGTCAAGAGAGAGAATACTCACTGCGTCATCTTTCTTCGGTCCAGAGTCGTCCCCCAAAGTATTCAATCCCTTGACGACGTCAGCGTACGACGGACCAGACGGTTCTGTCGGCGAAGCTGACGATGTGACGTCACCAATGCGGTCGAGGTTGAGCGCGTACGGCGACTTCTGCCCAAACCCAAGACGGTGGGACGGAAAAGCAGCGTTGCGACCTTGTGCTGGATACTGTGAGCAGCTAAAGATGATCTGATCGCAAACCTTGCCGTCGATGACGACGGCCTTTGGTGGCGTTGACGAGCGGAAATAAACACGCCATGTTGCTGTTGTGAGGCCCGACTGAATATTGACGTCTCGGAAAGTGCCGTAAATTGGTTCCGCACCAAGCCGGAAGAATCTTTCCATGAGGGAGGCGTGCGAGAAGATGCTATCTACACCCGAGATGTCAAGATAGTACCTGTCTGCAAGGATGTCAAAGTCTGAGAACGTAAACGTGTGGCCGAGAATGCGGACGGGCTGTCGAGCAAGCTCAGTACATGCCTTTCGGTCTTTGACACGCACACAAAGCTCGCCGGCCCGGCCCTTGGAGATTTGTCCGATCTGGCAATCGTTGACTTGCGCTTGGACCACTGGATTGCCGTTGTCCTTGAGAAACGATGTTGCAATCTTGTTGACACCAGTACGCTGGAACGCTTGCCCGGTTTTGACGGTCATCACGTACCGCGTCTGGGGCAGCTCGTACGGCCGAGCGCGCTCGATTGGCGACCGCAGCTGACTCCAGTCTACTCCCTTTTCGTAGAGAGCGTCGATGGTTTCAATATCGACCGCAGACGGTTGAGGCGTTATAAGTACGCCCGAGTTTCGGTACCGAGGCGAAGCGGTGTCGCGCCGAAGCTCGTCGTCTTGGGCTAGAAGCGCACGGAGCGACCCATTTGGCACCGCTGTCGCATTATTCGGGTGTTCGCCAGCCATAACCGTATCACCCGAGGCATCGTCGCTGGGTACGGCATCGTTGGTGCTGGAGTTGCCGACAGCGAGGGACATGTCAGTACTTTGAAGAAGCACCGTCATACCACTGCCTACGTCGACGGCTCGAGAAGCGTCTCCGTCTCCAGAGGATGGATGGCCACTAGGTTTCATCAGGCTGCTAACGCCACCAACCTTGATGGATGGTGGCGCATTAGTCGTACAAGTGCTTGTGGATAATCCATGGTCGAGAACATCTCTTAATACACACTCATTTGCAGCAAGTGTCGCAGCATTCGTATCCGTGGCGGAAGAGTCATGATGAGGTCTTACCATCTCCGTCGATGAGAAAAACGGTCCGGTCGTGGGAGATGGTGGGTTCGCACCATCATTGCCCATCTCACAGGAAGGTAAGAGGAGAGGGTTGTTCTGATTCATTGAACTCAAAAAAAGGGGGCGGAAAAGGGGTTGGGGTACTTCTGTTATTGACTGGATCGACTTGTGCTCGACGAGGCAAATTGGGAAGTCCGAGTGTAGCTCAGTTGGTAGAACGATTGACTGTAGTGTTCGATACTGAGCTCAGTATACTCGGAAATCAATTGGTCGCTGGTTCGATTCCGGCCACTCGGACTTGATGTTACGGCTTGTATCATTCGCCTTTAGGTTGGCTTTGCCTTTGTACTAAAGCCTTGTCTTATTCTTCCGTGCTGCTCCTCTCTTTTAAATTAAGTCAGAAGGCGTCAACCAGTTTCATCAAAACTTGCTAAAGAGCGTGTGTGTTTTTAAAGTAGGTCCTGTCAGTGGAGTAGCAAATGGCGCTGTGCTAGATAAGCTCAGATGTCTTAGTTGAGCGTGAAGGAGGTATGCGACGTTTTTGTATGTTTTAACGTGAAAGGCACTTAACAACCGAGTGTAGCTCAGTTGGTAGAGCGATTGACTGTAGTGTTCGATACTGAGCTCAGTATACTCGGAAATCAATTGGTCGCTGGTTCGATTCCGGCCACTCGGACTTGATGTTACGGCTTGTATTATTCGCCTTTAGGTTGGCTTTGCCTTTGTACTAAAGCCTTGTCTTATTCTTCCGTGCTGCTCCTCTCTTTTAAATTAAGTCAGAAGGCGTCAACCAGTTTCATCAAAACTTGCTAAAGAGCGTGTGTTTTTTAAAGTAGGTCCTGTCAGTGGAGTAGCAAATGGCGCTGTGCTAGATAAGCTCAGATGTCTTAGTTGAGCGTGAAGGAGGTATGCGACGTTTTTGTATGTTTTAACGTGAAAGGCACTTAACAACCGAGTGTAGCTCAGTTGGTAGAGCGATTGACTGTAGTGTTCGATACTGAGCTCAGTATACTCGGAAATCAATTGGTCGCTGGTTCGATTCCGGCCACTCGGACTTGATGTTACGGCTTGTATCATTCGCCTTTAGGTTGGCTTTGCCTTTGTACTAAAGCCTTGTCTTATTCTTCCGTGCTGCTCCTCTCTTTTAAATTAAGTCAGAAGGCGTCAACCAGTTTCATCAAAACTTGCTAAAGAGAGTGTGTGTTTTTAAAGTAGGTCCTGTCAGTGGAGTAGCAAATGGCGCTGTGCTAGATAAGCTCAGATGTCTTAGTTGAGCGTGAAGGAGGTATGCGACGTTTTTGTATGTTTTAACGTGAAAGGCACTTAACAACCGAGTGTAGCTCAGTTGGTAGAGCGATTGACTGTAGTGTTCGATACTGAGCTCAGTATACTCGGAAATCAATTGGTCGCTGGTTCGATTCCGGCCACTCGGACTTGATGTTACGGCTTGTATCATTCGCCTTTAGGTTGGCTTTGCCTTTGTACTAAAGCCTTGTCTTATTCTTCCGTGCTGCTCCTCTCTTTTAAATTAAGTCAGAAGGCGTCAACCAGTTTCATCAAAACTTGCTAAAGAGCGTGTGTGTTTTTAAAGTAGGTCCTGTCAGTGGAGTAGCAAATGGCGCTGTGCTAGATAAGCTCAGATGTCTTAGTTGAGCGTGAAGGAGGTATGCGACGTTTTTGTATGTTTTAACGTGAAAGGCACTTAACAACCGAGTGTAGCTCAGTTGGTAGAGCGATTGACTGTAGTGTTCGATACTGAGCTCAGTATACTCGGAAATCAATTGGTCGCTGGTTCGATTCCGGCCACTCGGACTTGATGTTACGGCTTGTATTATTCGCCTTTAGGTTGGCTTTGCCTTTGTACTAAAGCCTTGTCTTATTCTTCCGTGCTGCTCCTCTCTTTTAAATTAAGTCAGAAGGCGTCAACCAGTTTCATCAAAACTTGCTAAAGAGCGTGTGTGTTTTTAAAGTAGGTCCTGTCAGTGGAGTAGCAAATGGCGCTGTGCTAGATAAGCTCAGATGTCTTAGTTGAGCGTGAAGGAGGTATGCGACGTTTTTGTATGTTTTAACGTGAAAGGCACTTAACAACCGAGTGTAGCTCAGTTGGTAGAGCGATTGACTGTAGTGTTCGATACTGAGCTCAGTATACTCGGAAATCAATTGGTCGCTGGTTCGATTCCGGCCACTCGGACTTGATGTTACGGCTTGTATCATTCGCCTTTAGGTTGGCTTTGCCTTTGTACTAAAGCCTTGTCTTATTCTTCCGTGCTGCTCCTCTCTTTTAAATTAAGTCAGAAGGCGTCAACCAGTTTCATCAAAACTTGCTAAAGAGCGTGTGTGTTTTTAAAGTAGGTCCTGTCAGTGGAGTAGCAAATGGCGCTGTGCTAGATAAGCTCAGATGTCTTAGTTGAGCGTGAAGGAGGTATGCGACGTTTTTGTATGTTTTAACGTGAAAGGCACTTAACAACCGAGTGTAGCTCAGTTGGTAGAGCGATTGACTGTAGTGTTCGATACTGAGCTCAGTATACTCGGAAATCAATTGGTCGCTGGTTCGATTCCGGCCACTCGGACTTGATGTTACGGCTTGTATCATTCGCCTTTAGGTTGGCTTTGCCTTTGTACTAAAGCCTTGTCTTATTCTTCCGTGCTGCTCCTCTCTTTTAAATTAAGTCAGAAGGCGTCAACCAGTTTCATCAAAACTTGCTAAAGAGCGTGTGTGTTTTTAAAGTAGGTCCTGTCAGTGGAGTAGCAAATGGCGCTGTGCTAGATAAGCTCAGATGTCTTAGTTGAGCGTGAAGGAGGTATGCGACGTTTTTGTATGTTTTAACGTGAAAGGCACTTAACAACCGAGTGTAGCTCAGTTGGTAGAGCGATTGACTGTAGTGTTCGATACTGAGCTCAGTATACTCGGAAATCAATTGGTCGCTGGTTCGATTCCGGCCACTCGGACTTGATGTTACGGCTTGTATTATTCGCCTTTAGGTTGGCTTTGCCTTTGTACTAAAGCCTTGTCTTATTCTTCCGTGCTGCTCCTCTCTTTTAAATTAAGTCAGAAGGCGTCAACCAGTTTCATCAAAACTTGCTAAAGAGCGTGTGTGTTTTTAAAGTAGGTCCTGTCAGTGGAGTAGCAAATGGCGCTGTGCTAGATAAGCTCAGATGTCTTAGTTGAGCGTGAAGGAGGTATGCGACGTTTTTGTATGTTTTAACGTGAAAGGCACTTAACAACCGAGTGTAGCTCAGTTGGTAGAGCGATTGACTGTAGTGTTCGATACTGAGCTCAGTATACTCGGAAATCAATTGGTCGCTGGTTCGATTCCGGCCACTCGGACTTGATGTTACGGCTTGTATTATTCGCCTTTAGGTTGGCTTTGCCTTTGTACTAAAGCCTTGTCTTATTCTTCCGTGCTGCTCCTCTCTTTTAAATTAAGTCAGAAGGCGTCAACCAGTTTCATCAAAACTTGCTAAAGAGCGTGTGTGTTTTTAAAGTAGGTCCTGTCAGTGGAGTAGCAAATGGCGCTGTGCTAGATAAGCTCAGATGTCTTAGTTGAGCGTGAAGGAGGTATGCGACGTTTTTGTATGTTTTAACGTGAAAGGCACTTAACAACCGAGTGTAGCTCAGTTGGTAGAGCGATTGACTGTAGTGTTCGATACTGAGCTCAGTATACTCGGAAATCAATTGGTCGCTGGTTCGATTCCGGCCACTCGGACTTGATGTTACGGCTTGTATTATTCGCCTTTAGGTTGGCTTTGCCTTTGTACTAAAGCCTTGTCTTATTCTTCCGTGCTGCTCCTCTCTTTTAAATTAAGTCAGAAGGCGTCAACCAGTTTCATCAAAACTTGCTAAAGAGCGTGTGTGTTTTTAAAGTAGGTCCTGTCAGTGGAGTAGCAAATGGCGCTGTGCTAGATAAGCTCAGATGTCTTAGTTGAGCGTGAAGGAGGTATGCGACGTTTTTGTATGTTTTAACGTGAAAGGCACTTAACAACCGAGTGTAGCTCAGTTGGTAGAGCGATTGACTGTAGTGTTCGATACTGAGCTCAGTATACTCGGAAATCAATTGGTCGCTGGTTCGATTCCGGCCACTCGGACTTGATGTTACGGCTTGTATTATTCGCCTTTAGGTTGGCTTTGCCTTTGTACTAAAGCCTTGTCTTATTCTTCCGTGCTGCTCCTCTCTTTTAAATTAAGTCAGAAGGCGTCAACCAGTTTCATCAAAACTTGCTAAAGAGCGTGTGTGTTTTTAAAGTAGGTCCTGTCAGTGGAGTAGCAAATGGCGCTGTGCTAGATAAGCTCAGATGTCTTAGTTGAGCGTGAAGGAGGTATGCGACGTTTTTGTATGTTTTAACGTGAAAGGCACTTAACAACCGAGTGTAGCTCAGTTGGTAGAGCGATTGACTGTAGTGTTCGATACTGAGCTCAGTATACTCGGAAATCAATTGGTCGCTGGTTCGATTCCGGCCACTCGGACTTGATGTTACGGCTTGTATTATTCGCCTTTAGGTTGGCTTTGCCTTTGTACTAAAGCCTTGTCTTATTCTTCCGTGCTGCTCCTCTCTTTTAAATTAAGTCAGAAGGCGTCAACCAGTTTCATCAAAACTTGCTAAAGAGCGTGTGTGTTTTTAAAGTAGGTCCTGTCAGTGGAGTAGCAAATGGCGCTGTGCTAGATAAGCTCAGATGTCTTAGTTGAGCGTGAAGGAGGTATGCGACGTTTTTGTATGTTTTAACGTGAAAGGCACTTAACAACCGAGTGTAGCTCAGTTGGTAGAGCGATTGACTGTAGTGTTCGATACTGAGCTCAGTATACTCGGAAATCAATTGGTCGCTGGTTCGATTCCGGCCACTCGGACTTGATGTTACGGCTTGTATTATTCGCCTTTAGGTTGGCTTTGCCTTTGTACTAAAGCCTTGTCTTATTCTTCCGTGCTGCTCCTCTCTTTTAAATTAAGTCAGAAGGCGTCAACCAGTTTCATCAAAACTTGCTAAAGAGCGTGTGTGTTTTTAAAGTAGGTCCTGTCAGTGGAGTAGCAAATGGCGCTGTGCTAGATAAGCTCAGATGTCTTAGTTGAGCGTGAAGGAGGTATGCGACGTTTTTGTATGTTTTAACGTGAAAGGCACTTAACAACCGAGTGTAGCTCAGTTGGTAGAGCGATTGACTGTAGTGTTCGATACTGAGCTCAGTATACTCGGAAATCAATTGGTCGCTGGTTCGATTCCGGCCACTCGGACTTGATGTTACGGCTTGTATCATTCGCCTTTAGGTTGGCTTTGCCTTTGTACTAAAGCCTTGTCTTATTCTTCCGTGCTGCTCCTCTCTTTTAAATTAAGTCAGAAGGCGTCAACCAGTTTCATCAAAACTTGCTAAAGAGCGTGTGTGTTTTTAAAGTAGGTCCTGTCAGTGGAGTAGCAAATGGCGCTGTGCTAGATAAGCTCAGATGTCTTAGTTGAGCGTGAAGGAGGTATGCGACGTTTTTGTATGTTTTAACGTGAAAGGCACTTAACAACCGAGTGTAGCTCAGTTGGTAGAGCGATTGACTGTAGTGTTCGATACTGAGCTCAGTATACTCGGAAATCAATTGGTCGCTGGTTCGATTCCGGCCACTCGGACTTGATGTTACGGCTTGTATCATTCGCCTTTAGGTTGGCTTTGCCTTTGTACTAAAGCCTTGTCTTATTCTTCCGTGCTGCTCCTCTCTTTTAAATTAAGTCAGAAGGCGTCAACCAGTTTCATCAAAACTTGCTAAAGAGCGTGTGTGTTTTTAAAGTAGGTCCTGTCAGTGGAGTAGCAAATGGCGCTGTGCTAGATAAGCTCAGATGTCTTAGTTGAGCGTGAAGGAGGTATGCGACGTTTTTGTATGTTTTAACGTGAAAGGCACTTAACAACCGAGTGTAGCTCAGTTGGTAGAGCGATTGACTGTAGTGTTCGATACTGAGCTCAGTATACTCGGAAATCAATTGGTCGCTGGTTCGATTCCGGCCACTCGGACTTGATGTTACGGCTTGTATTATTCGCCTTTAGGTTGGCTTTGCCTTTGTACTAAAGCCTTGTCTTATTCTTCCGTGCTGCTCCTCTCTTTTAAATTAAGTCAGAAGGCGTCAACCAGTTTCATCAAAACTTGCTAAAGAGCGTGTGTGTTTTTAAAGTAGGTCCTGTCAGTGGAGTAGCAAATGGCGCTGTGCTAGATAAGCTCAGATGTCTTAGTTGAGCGTGAAGGAGGTATGCGACGTTTTTGTATGTTTTAACGTGAAAGGCACTTAACAACCGAGTGTAGCTCAGTTGGTAGAGCGATTGACTGTAGTGTTCGATACTGAGCTCAGTATACTCGGAAATCAATTGGTCGCTGGTTCGATTCCGGCCACTCGGACTTGATGTTACGGCTTGTATTATTCGCCTTTAGGTTGGCTTTGCCTTTGTACTAAAGCCTTGTCTTATTCTTCCGTGCTGCTCCTCTCTTTTAAATTAAGTCAGAAGGCGTCAACCAGTTTCATCAAAACTTGCTAAAGAGCGTGTGTGTTTTTAAAGTAGGTCCTGTCAGTGGAGTAGCAAATGGCGCTGTGCTAGATAAGCTCAGATGTCTTAGTTGAGCGTGAAGGAGGTATGCGACGTTTTTGTATGTTTTAACGTGAAAGGCACTTAACAACCGAGTGTAGCTCAGTTGGTAGAGCGATTGACTGTAGTGTTCGATACTGAGCTCAGTATACTCGGAAATCAATTGGTCGCTGGTTCGATTCCGGCCACTCGGACTTGATGTTACGGCTTGTATATTCGCCTTTAGGTTGGCTTTGCCTTTGTACTAAAGCCTTGTCTTATTCTTCCGTGCTGCTCCTCTCTTTTAAATTAAGTCAGAAGGCGTCAACCAGTTTCATCAAAACTTGCTAAAGAGCGTGTGTGTTTTTAAAGTAGGTCCTGTCAGTGGAGTAGCAAATGGCGCTGTGCTAGATAAGCTCAGATGTCTTAGTTGAGCGTGAAGGAGGTATGCGACGTTTTTGTATGTTTTAACGTGAAAGGCACTTAACAACCGAGTGTAGCTCAGTTGGTAGAGCGATTGACTGTAGTGTTCGATACTGAGCTCAGTATACTCGGAAATCAATTGGTCGCTGGTTCGATTCCGGCCACTCGGACTTGATGTTACGGCTTGTATATTCGCCTTTAGGTTGGCTTTGCCTTTGTACTAAAGCCTTGTCTTATTCTTCCGTGCTGCTCCTCTCTTTTAAATTAAGTCAGAAGGCGTCAACCAGTTTCATCAAAACTTGCTAAAGAGCGTGTGTGTTTTTAAAGTAGGTCCTGTCAGTGGAGTAGCAAATGGCGCTGTGCTAGATAAGCTCAGATGTCTTAGTTGAGCGTGAAGGAGGTATGCGACGTTTTTGTATGTTTTAACGTGAAAGGCACTTAACAACCGAGTGTAGCTCAGTTGGTAGAGCGATTGACTGTAGTGTTCGATACTGAGCTCAGTATACTCGGAAATCAATTGGTCGCTGGTTCGATTCCGGCCACTCGGACTTGATGTTACGGCTTGTATTATTCGCCTTTAGGTTGGCTTTGCCTTTGTACTAAAGCCTTGTCTTATTCTTCCGTGCTGCTCCTCTCTTTTAAATTAAGTCAGAAGGCGTCAACCAGTTTCATCAAAACTTGCTAAAGAGCGTGTGTGTTTTTAAAGTAGGTCCTGTCAGTGGAGTAGCAAATGGCGCTGTGCTAGATAAGCTCAGATGTCTTAGTTGAGCGTGAAGGAGGTATGCGACGTTTTTGTATGTTTTAACGTGAAAGGCACTTAACAACCGAGTGTAGCTCAGTTGGTAGAGCGATTGACTGTAGTGTTCGATACTGAGCTCAGTATACTCGGAAATCAATTGGTCGCTGGTTCGATTCCGGCCACTCGGACTTGATGTTACGGCTTGTATCATTCGCCTTTAGGTTGGCTTTGCCTTTGTACTAAAGCCTTGTCTTATTCTTCCGTGCTGCTCCTCTCTTTTAAATTAAGTCAGAAGGCGTCAACCAGTTTCATCAAAACTTGCTAAAGAGCGTGTGTGTTTTTAAAGTAGGTCCTGTCAGTGGAGTAGCAAATGGCGCTGTGCTAGATAAGCTCAGATGTCTTAGTTGAGCGTGAAGGAGGTATGCGACGTTTTTGTATGTTTTAACGTGAAAGGCACTTAACAACCGAGTGTAGCTCAGTTGGTAGAGCGATTGACTGTAGTGTTCGATACTGAGCTCAGTATACTCGGAAATCAATTGGTCGCTGGTTCGATTCCGGCCACTCGGACTTGATGTTACGGCTTGTATCATTCGCCTTTAGGTTGGCTTTGCCTTTGTACTAAAGCCTTGTCTTATTCTTCCGTGCTGCTCCTCTCTTTTAAATTAAGTCAGAAGGCGTCAACCAGTTTCATCAAAACTTGCTAAAGAGCGTGTGTGTTTTTAAAGTAGGTCCTGTCAGTGGAGTAGCAAATGGCGCTGTGCTAGATAAGCTCAGATGTCTTAGTTGAGCGTGAAGGAGGTATGCGACGTTTTTGTATGTTTTAACGTGAAAGGCACTTAACAACCGAGTGTAGCTCAGTTGGTAGAGCGATTGACTGTAGTGTTCGATACTGAGCTCAGTATACTCGGAAATCAATTGGTCGCTGGTTCGATTCCGGCCACTCGGACTTGATGTTACGGCTTGTATCATTCGCCTTTAGGTTGGCTTTGCCTTTGTACTAAAGCCTTGTCTTATTCTTCCGTGCTGCTCCTCTCTTTTAAATTAAGTCAGAAGGCGTCAACCAGTTTCATCAAAACTTGCTAAAGAGCGTGTGTGTTTTTAAAGTAGGTCCTGTCAGTGGAGTAGCAAATGGCGCTGTGCTAGATAAGCTCAGATGTCTTAGTTGAGCGTGAAGGAGGTATGCGACGTTTTTGTATGTTTTAACGTGAAAGGCACTTAACAACCGAGTGTAGCTCAGTTGGTAGAGCGATTGACTGTAGTGTTCGATACTGAGCTCAGTATACTCGGAAATCAATTGGTCGCTGGTTCGATTCCGGCCACTCGGACTTGATGTTACGGCTTGTATCATTCGCCTTTAGGTTGGCTTTGCCTTTGTACTAAAGCCTTGTCTTATTCTTCCGTGCTGCTCCTCTCTTTTAAATTAAGTCAGAAGGCGTCAACCAGTTTCATCAAAACTTGCTAAAGAGCGTGTGTGTTTTTAAAGTAGGTCCTGTCAGTGGAGTAGCAAATGGCGCTGTGCTAGATAAGCTCAGATGTCTTAGTTGAGCGTGAAGGAGGTATGCGACGTTTTTGTATGTTTTAACGTGAAAGGCACTTAACAACCGAGTGTAGCTCAGTTGGTAGAGCGATTGACTGTAGTGTTCGATACTGAGCTCAGTATACTCGGAAATCAATTGGTCGCTGGTTCGATTCCGGCCACTCGGACTTGATGTTACGGCTTGTATCATTCGCCTTTAGGTTGGCTTTGCCTTTGTACTAAAGCCTTGTCTTATTCTTCCGTGCTGCTCCTCTCTTTTAAATTAAGTCAGAAGGCGTCAACCAGTTTCATCAAAACTTGCTAAAGAGCGTGTGTGTTTTTAAAGTAGGTCCTGTCAGTGGAGTAGCAAATGGCGCTGTGCTAGATAAGCTCAGATGTCTTAGTTGAGCGTGAAGGAGGTATGCGACGTTTTGTATGTTTTAACGTGAAAGGCACTTAACAACCGAGTGTAGCTCAGTTGGTAGAGCGATTGACTGTAGTGTTCGATACTGAGCTCAGTATACTCGGAAATCAATTGGTCGCTGGTTCGATTCCGGCCACTCGGACTTGATGTTACGGCTTGTATTATTCGCCTTTAGGTTGGCTTTGCCTTTGTACTAAAGCCTTGTCTTATTCTTCCGTGCTGCTCCTCTCTTTTAAATTAAGTCAGAAGGCGTCAACCAGTTTCATCAAAACTTGCTAAAGAGCGTGTGTGTTTTTAAAGTAGGTCCTGTCAGTGGAGTAGCAAATGGCGCTGTGCTAGATAAGCTCAGATGTCTTAGTTGAGCGTGAAGGAGGTATGCGACGTTTTTGTATGTTTTAACGTGAAAGGCACTTAACAACCGAGTGTAGCTCAGTTGGTAGAGCGATTGACTGTAGTGTTCGATACTGAGCTCAGTATACTCGGAAATCAATTGGTCGCTGGTTCGATTCCGGCCACTCGGACTTGATGTTACGGCTTGTATCATTCGCCTTTAGGTTGGCTTTGCCTTTGTACTAAAGCCTTGTCTTATTCTTCCGTGCTGCTCCTCTCTTTTAAATTAAGTCAGAAGGCGTCAACCAGTTTCATCAAAACTTGCTAAAGAGCGTGTGTGTTTTTAAAGTAGGTCGTCAGTGGAGTAGCAAATGGCGCTGTGCTAGATAGCTCAGATGTCTTAGTTGAGCGTGAAGGAGATATGCGACGTTTTTGTTTAACGTTAAAGGCACTTAACAACCGAGTGTAGCTCAGTTGGTAGAGCGATTGACTGTAGTGTTCGATACTGAGCTCAGTATACTCGGAAATCAATTGGTCGCTGGTTCGATTCCGGCCACTCGGACTTGATGTTACGGCTTGTATTATTCGCCTTTAGGTTGGCTTTGCCTTTGTACTAAAGCCTTGTCTTATTCTTCCGTGCTGCTCCTCTTTTAAATTAAGTCAGAAGGCGTCAACCAGTTTCATCAAAACTTGCTAAAGAGCGTGTGTGTTTTTAAAGTAGGTCCTGTCAGTGGAGTAGCAAATGGCGCTGTGCTAGATAAGCTCAGATGTCTTAGTTGAGCGTGAAGGAGGTATGCGACGTTTTTGTATGTTTTAACGTGAAAGGCACTTACAACACGAGTGTAGCTCAGTTGGTAGAGCGATTGCTGTAGTGTTCGATACTGAGCTCAGTATACTCGGAAATCAATTGGTCGCTGGTTCGATTCCGGCACTCGGACTTGATGTTACGGCTTGTATTATTCGCCTTTAGGTTGGCTTTGCCTTTGTACTAAAGCCTTGTTTATTCTTCGTGCTGCTCCTCTCTTTTAAATTAAGTCAGAAGGCGTCAACCAGTTTCATCAAACTTGCTAAAGAGCGTGTGTGTTTTTAAAGTAGGTCCTGTCAGTGGAGTAGCAAATGGCGCTTGTCTAGATAAGCTCAGATGTCTTAGTTGAGCGTTGAAGGAGGTATGCGACGTTTTTGTATGTTTTAACGTGAAAGGCAACTTAACAACCGAGTGTAGCTCAGTTGGTAGAGCGATTGACTGTAGTGTTCGAATCTGAGCTCAGTATACTCGGAAATCAATTGGTCGCTGGTTCGATTCCAGGCCACTCGGACTTGATGTTACGGCTTGTATTATTCGCCTTTAGGGTTGGCTTTGCCTTTGTCTAAAGCCTTGTCTTATTCTTCTCTGTGCCCTCTTTTTAAATTAGTCAGAAGGCGTCAACCATGTTTCATCAAACTTGCTAAAGAGCTGTGTGTTTTTTAAAAGTAGGTCCTGTCAGTGGAGTGGCAATGGCGCTGTGCTAGATAAGCTCAGATGTCTAAGTTGAGCGTGAAGGAGGTATGCGACGTTGGCTAGAGCGATTGACTGTAGTGTTCGATACTGAGCTGCAGTATACTCGGAAATCAATTGTCGCTGGTTCCGATTCCGGCCACTCGGACTGATGTTACGGCTGTATTATTCGCCTTTAGGTTGGCTTTGCCTTTGTACTAAAGCCTTGTCTTATTCTTCCGTGCTGCTCCTCTTTTAAATTAAGTCAGAAGGCGTCAACCAGTTTCACCAAAACTTGCTAAAGAGCGTGTGTGTTTTAAAAGTAGGTCCTGTCAGTGGAGTAGCAAATGGCGCTGTGCTAGATAAGCTCAGATGTCTTAGTTGAGGCGTGAAGGAGGTATGCGACGTTTTTGTATGTTTTAACGTGAAAGGCACTTACAACCGAGTGTAGCTCATTGAAAGTTGTCATGTATTTTAATCTTAAACAACCTATACCTTCTCGGCTTGGCTAAGATTTCTACATTTACATTTTTAGTCTGAAGATTCTTTCGTCTTGTTATCGTCTTACTTGATCGGGGTCGGAAATATTTCGCTTGGGGCGTCCTCTCCAAAGTCTTGGTCGATTACGAAGTTTGTCCGGTGTGGGGCTCGAACCCGCACCACACACCGTGAGGACCAGAAGCATAATCCACTAACCCACGCCACCGGGTCTAAACCCGAGTGTAGCTCAGTTGTTAGAGCGATTGATTGTAGTGTTCCGATACTGAGCTCAGTATAACTCGGAAATTCAAATGTCGCTGGTTCGATTCCGGCCACTCGGACTTGATGTTACGGCTTGTATTATTCGCCTTTAGGTTGGCTTTTGCCTTTGTACTAAAGCCTTGTCTTATTCTTCCGTGCTGCTCCTCTCTTTTAAATTAAGTCAGAAGGCGTTCAACAGTTTCATCAAAACTTGCTAAAGAGCGTGTGTGTTTTTTAAAGTATCCTGTCAGTGGAGTAGCAAATGGCGCTGTGCTAATAAGCTCAGATGTCTTAGTTGAGCGTGAAGGAGGTATGCGACGTTTTGTATGTTTTAACGTGAAAGGCACTTAACAACGAGTGTAGCTCAGTTGGTAGAGCGATTGACTGTAGTGTTCGATACTGCAGCTCAGGGTATACTCGGAAATCAATTGGTCGCTTGGTTCGATTCCGGCCACTCGGACTTGATGTTACGGCTTGTATTCATTCGCCTTTAGCGTTGGCTCTTTGCCTTTGTACTAAAGCCTTGTCTTTTCTTCGTGCTGCTCCTCTCTTTTAAATTAAGTCAGAGAAGGCGTCAACCAGTTTCATCAAAAACTTGCTAAAGAGCGTGTGTGTTTTTAAAGTAGGTCCTGTCAGTGGAGTAGCAAATTGGCGCTGTGCTAGATAAGCTCAGATGTCTTAGTTGAGCGCTGAAGGAGGTATGCGACGTTTTTGTATGTTTTAACGTGAAAGGCAGTTAACAACCGAGTTGTAGCTCAGTTGGTAGAGCGTTGACTGTAGTTTCGATACTGAGCTCAGTATACTCGGAAATCAATTGGTCGCTGGTTCGATTCCGGCCACTCGGACTTGATGTTACGGCTTGTATAATTCAATACAAGGTTGGCTTTGCCTTTGTACTAAAGCCTTGTCTTATTCTTCCGTGCTGCTCCTCTCTTTTAAATTAAGTCAGAAGGCGTCAACCAGTTTCATCAAAACTTGCTAAAGAGAGTGTGTGTTTAAATAGGTTCCTGTCAGTGGAGTAGCAAATGGCGCCTGTGCTAGATAAGCTCAGATGTCTTAGTTGAGCGTGAAGGAGGTATGCGACGTTTTTGTATGTTTTAACGT